>UCQR01072719.1:3800-18054 GCA_900474235.1 Cecidostiba semifascia
TTCTACTGTTGATAATATTAGGGAAACAATTTTAAACGTGCAATTCAATTTCAATAATTCTTATATATAAAATATCTTATCACGCTACCTCCCAGGTACTTGAAGAAAAGACATTACGTCCACACAGATTCTAGATGACTATTCTTGCTCAGTTGCAAAGTCAATACTTTATCAAAAAACCACTTTATAAAATCTTAAAGACATCTAATAACGATCTGTTTTTATCGTCAATTATATTAAAAAAATTTTAATTTTTTATGTTTGGTCAAGGTGTAAGTAACGATAAAAATCTTATCGACCAGTCTTATGATACAAACAATGTATTAAGATCAAGCCAAAACATTTTAGTTCCAAGTTTTTCTTGTAATCAAAAAATTTAATTCAATACGCACATCAATTTGATCGTGACTCGTTTGATTGCACACGCGTGATTTAGGGTCTTAAAGATAAGCATTGATGCATTATCTATGTTACATAAACCAATATTTCAAGAGTTTTTACGCTTTTTAGTAATTTAGTCATTTTTAACGTTCTCGTTTGTTTTGATGTCAAATAGCGATATAGCATCTAAATCTATAAAGATGTCTGAAAAGGTTGCACCAACTGAAGATATTAAACAGGTAGATCCAAAGCCACAGACAGATCCAGCAAAGCCAAATGGGTAAGAATATATGCAAGGTACCTCTATAGCAGACCACCTTTTTTATGTTTGTAAGTTCCCGCCTATGTGGCAGTACTTATGCGCGCGCGCACAAAAGCAAATAATAATGCCCCAGTACCTACTAGAGCCTCTCCAGTGATGAGAGTCTAGCGAACACCGCCATGATTGCAAATGCAAACAGATGATGGCCAATTCCTGCGGACTTGGCCTCTATATACTTAGCACAGAAGAGATCTGTAATAAACAAGTCAGCTGATATGGCTCTGCCACAGACTAACTGCTCACTGCAAGCGAGACTCTAGTCAATTACAATTAAAGCAGTACATTTTTGTGAATTATAAATAGTGACTTCATCGTTGTACATGAGATTTCAATGTTTCGAGAGATTCTGTGTGTGTTTAACCTATCTGTAATTTTTGCGAATTGAAAATACGACTTGTAACCGCGCAAAGCCAAGTTTATTTCAACATGTATCCAACGATATATAAGTATTAAGAGTAGCTCGGAGATAATTTATTTAGTCGTGCGTGCACACAATGCAGCGAATGTAAGATTCGCAGTAATGGCAGAGCATCATAAGGTTCTTTGTCTTGCCGTATTAGAGACTGGACGATTCAATCTCTTCGTTTATTCTTGAGGTTTAAATGAAACGCCTATTTTTATATTATAACAACCCAGATTATGAATTGTTTATTTAATTTTTTACTCTTTGTCGAAAGCAAATGCTTATTAAAGAATTTTATTTCCAGATCTCCCAAGGACTCAGAAAAGATGATTAAGATAAAAAAGAAGGTTGGGATTATGATCCTAGTGGGTTTCTTTGCCATTATTATCGGAGGTAGTGCAGGTTTCCTTTGGCCTTCTTTGTTTATGGATATTTTAAAGAAGGTAAAGAACAGATTATTCCATTGAATCATCTAGAATATTTGTGTTATATATTCTTCAAATTTCAGGAATTGATTCTAACTCCAAATTCGACGAGTTTCAAAATGTGGGAACAAACTCCGATACCAATGCATTTGAAAATATACATGTATAATTGGACAAATTATGATCGAGTAACAGAATATCCTTTGGTAAAACCAAATTTTGTTCAGATGGGGCCTTATGTATTTAGGTAAGAGCAAAGATTTTTGTAAAAATTATAAAATGTTCCAAAATTCAGTAGCTTATATAACTTGTCTTCTATCAGGGAGATCGATACCAAAGTTAATAAGAAATGGAATGATAACGGTACTGTTACTTTCCAACAAAGACGTGTATGGCATTTTCTACCTGAATTGTCGAATGGTGCTTTAACAGACAAAGTTACAAATCTTAATCCTGTTGCTGCTGTAAGAAATCGATTGCATTTCATTTTTAGGGCGAATACTATTGATTAGATTATGTTTTGTACTAATTAATTTTTCTAATAATTTCAGACTGTTGCTTATACCTTTAGAAATTCGGGTGCCTTTAAGAAAACAGTTATAGATAAAGTTCTCAAAAGAATGGAACAAATAGCGATAACTAAAACAGTAAATGAATTACTGTTTACTGGATACGATGATCTGTTATTGAAATTGGCTGTGGACTTAAAATTAACTAATCTCCCTTATGAAAAGTTTGCTTGGTTTTATGCGGTAAGTATCAATTTATACTTTGTAACAGTGTACTAATAGCAGATACATGTTGATGCATATAATAATATTTTTTCTTTCATAGCGTAACGGCTCGGATTCCTATGATGGGACTTTTAATATGTTAACTGGATCAAAAAATATTTATGATTTGGGCATGCTTAAGGAATGGAAATTTTCAGATACTTCAAAATATTATTCCAAAACTTGTGGAATGCTGAAAGGTACTAATGGAGATTTATGGCCTCCATTAAATAATAATAAGACTGTTTCAGTATTTTCTCCTGATGTCTGCACGTAAGTTCACATCTCATAATTACAATATCAGTTGATATTATATGTATCTTTCTGTTAATTTATTCAGTAACCTTATTATTTTACTTTAGAACTTTATCTTTGAAAGCTGCTGGTACTGGCGAATGGTTAGGCTTAACAGGAAGTAAATTTGTATCTGATGAAGATATGTTTGATAATGGAACAAATGTTGAAGCAAATAAGTGCCGTTGTGAAGGAGTGGAATGTCAACCTAGTGGAACATTAAATGTTTCTTCATGTAAATACGGTGCACCTGCTTTTGTCAGTTTACCTCACTTCTATTTGGCGGACGAAAGTTATAGACAAAATATTACTGGAATGAAACCAAATAAAGAGGATCATCAATTCTTATTAATCTTGGAGCCGGTAAATAATTCATGTTTATTCTCAAAGTTAAAGTTTATTGATTTTCACGTATTCTAAAAATTTAATTTAAACGTAATAATTCCATTATCTTGCATTTATTTCAGAGCTCTGGTATCCCAATGCAAGTTCGAGCTTCTTTACAAATCAATTTCTTAGTGCAACAAGAAAAACAGCTCCCGTATGTACTAACAACTTATCTATTAAAAATTATCAGATTTAGTTGAACCATTAACAAATAAAGTCAAATATATTTTCAGTTACTTCAAAGATCTTCCAGGAATGTATGTACCAATGTTATGGTTTACACAGGAAGTCAATTTAACATCCGAATATGCAGAGCAAGTTAAGCTGTTAGTACTACTGCCTCCACTTGGAAGTGGAATCACGTTTGGTATTGCAGCAATTGGGGTACTTTTAACTATTATTGGTACATTCTTGTTCGTTCGACAAAAGTTAGAAGATGACCAAAACGAACGCTTAGTACCAAAAGAAAACGAAAATAGAAATAAAGATGCAGAAGTAAGCAATAGTACTGAAGAGTGATTTCTGAAATATCTGCCATACTAATTAAACTTTTGCTGCCAATCACTGCTTTAAGTTTACAATACAAGTTCAAAAGATTCATCGTAGCCTTTCAAAGGGTTTTGAAAAAAACTTAAGTGCCTAGAGATTTAT
Source organism: Cecidostiba semifascia (assembly GCA_900474235.1). Lineage (NCBI taxonomy): Eukaryota > Metazoa > Arthropoda > Insecta > Hymenoptera > Pteromalidae > Cecidostiba > Cecidostiba semifascia. The sequence goes on from UCQR01072719.1 coordinate 7,437, forward strand.
TTTACATGTACTTATGTATACAGTTCTAAAATCTAAGGTATTGAAAAACAGACAAATTCAAATTTGTACAAAAGCATGCAGAAATGATATTTTTAAACATCATTTATACTAATAGCAGGATTTATTGGTATTAAATTGATTGCATTTGCAGTCAATCACAAATTTAATTAAAATATTCATCGTATAACTTCTCTAGTACTACGAGTTTGTTGTACATTAAAAATAAATTATATATATAATATAAACTTTATAAAATAAAACAAATTTCTATAGATAGAGAGCAGGCGTAAAAAAGCAGTTATTTACATTGAACGATTAAAAGTTTACGACGCCATATTATATTTTGTTTAAGAAAAAAAGCGCCTCAAATTATATATTTATTAGTATAGCGAAAGACAATTTCTAATGTATTGTCACATGTGCATTCCAAAATTGTTCTTCTGCATACTTTTATTGTTAATATACTATCTTTTACACATAAAGACTATATAATACGTGAAAGCTTTATGGTTAATTAGAAAAAGAAACTTAAATAAAGCAGTCTTTTAGATATTGCTGAGAATCAAGTGATAGGTAAGAGAAAACTGTGATAATGATAATATCTTTGTTAACAAAGGGAATATATGGTATTTCATTTTAATATTACGTGTTTTCCAAATGAACTTCCGCAGATTTTTTTTAAACGTTGATGTACTGTACGTGTATCAAGTACTTTTACAAAATTGTTTCGTGAAATTGTAAATAGACATTACCTACCTTGTTATATAATATTTATTTTACTTATAACAAGTGTTAGTACTGAAAAATGACTTAATAAAGAAGTAATTTATTTAGAAACCACAAACAAAATTATTTGTAAAAGTAATAATGATTTTTGTACCAGCTTCTATTCATTAATAGTAAACTTTTTTACTGCGTTAGCATGTTATTCATAGATAATACAAAGAGTATATTGTTATAAATATTTTTCAAATAGAAATAAATAAAATAAAATAAATGTAAATATTTTCATCTAAACTTATAAATAAATAATTAATTAAAAAAAATAATGAGTATTTGTTTTATGTGAATAATTGAACCGTTTTGGCTAAATAATATTTGTGTTAATATTTTTTTACATCTCATAAATCTTAGGAGGTTGAATTGTATAAGACATGTTTCTTTGTACCTGAAGTTGCTACAGTAATAGAGAATTATCCTTATTCAAGGCATATTTTTCAATGTCAAGTCGACAATGCAAAAAGCGATACCATCTTAAATCTGAAGAAATATGTATAGTATAGGTAAAGCACCCTCTATTGAATAAAACATGGTTCTTTTCTATATCACACAGAAATTTAATTTATTTTATGTACCTTCAAAAATTTTAAATATCCACATAAATAAATAATATCGAGTTTTAAAAATGTAGGATTGCGTTTAGTATTAAATTTTTAGCATGTTTTATTTGTTTACATATATGGAGAAATATCTATACATCATCATGTAAAATATAAGCAAAATGAAAATCTTGTTTATCATATTTGATTTTAGAAAACTTAGACAATATTTATATACACTGCACAATGCATATACACTTGCTATTTTCTGTTGACTGAAAGTTTTTCCTCATAAAAAGCCTAACCCCTGCACACTATAGCTGTGCATATAATTAATTACACTGAAAACACGCCTAATTCCCGTATTATACACGTGTTTCGCACATGATGCAAGTCAGGAAATGCGCACTTTGTCTTGATACACATCAGGAATAGCTTGCAAATTTACTTGACTCCAATACAATTTACTATCTCTGTTCCGGGACTGGCGTGATGGATGGATCATCGTGCACATACAAGCTAAAGATTTTCCCGGTAGTATGGGCGCGAGCTGCTATACCTTCAAGTTCTCAACTTTCTAAATTGTGCCAGTATAGATTAAAGTCAGCGAAGACCATGTCTGATTGCTGTTTGCGGGAGTCGGGCCAAGGCAAAATTATGTAAATAATTTCTTGAACGCTTTCATGTCTGATTCGTTGAAAATCAAAAACAAGATTCTTATAATAATACGCGTATATATATAGGTATGCTACTGAAAGTACGACTGCGTCCGCTTCTTTCTATTTGTGCATGTATATAATCTAACAAGCTATCGTTAGTTTTATAATCTGCTATAAACAAATAAGATCTATAGTATAATCTTTTTGAGAATAAAAATATATACGCGGTGTGTGCTACTTGACACTCTTGTTGTTTAAGGATGATCCAATCGAGAGAATAAAATTCAATTTAATGTTACTTCCTCTTATCTCGATTCCCTTTTATATTAGTTCTCTTCAAAGGTGCTTGAAATGTAAATTCCGCCCAGCTCTTCGATTAATTAATATAAAAAGACGTGAATTAAAACTCCGAAACAACATTTTTTTTAATGTTAATAAAAATTAGCCATAGAGATATGGGACAATGATGAGCAAACAAATATATTATAGGAAGTTAATATTGTATTCGAACAAATATTCAAAATTCACCTATGATGAATATTTGATACTAAACTGATAATTAAGCCTTGTACATACAGCTGTCAATGAAATTACCAAGTATATAATAATGAATTGTCCGCAAATATTATTTACGTACATATATTCATGTAAATCGCTGTCATTCCAAGTAGAAAATGTCGAATGCAGTCAGACGCGCTGAAACAAATATATTCCATTTATTCATGTTATATCCCGCTCTTGAAACATTTAATACGACGCGCGGGACGCGGTTATTCTTCTATCGGGCGCATATCCTCGCCCACTCGCAGCGATAAGAAAAGTGCAAACTTGCAGTCCACTTTGCTCCTCATGCAGGAAATCAAATCGTGGCGAATCGACGATGCAAATTGCCGGGGATAGAAAGAAGCGCTTGTAACCGCAGTTGCAGCTCAGACTCGTCGCTTTCGAAAGCCATTGCAGAACTGTTAATCGCATTATCGTTTCCGATAGAGCGATTACAAAAGTTGAACGTGTGCGACTGTCAAAAAGGAGGCAAGCTGCATTATACAGTTCAATGAACCTTGCAACAAGCGCTGTATACGATTTATCTTTGTACGAAGTTTTAATTGAAAATTACAGTGCAGATTTCAGAACTGATCGAAGCCTTTATACACACGGATGTACGAAAAATTTGCCATTTATAATTTCGATTGCGGCAGATCACTATAATATAACTAGCATGTATGAATAATCATCACTTTACATGCGCCGTATTAGCGTCCGAATACATTTGCACAGCTCTATTTCTTTGAGACAAAGGAAGGACAAAATTCAGCTCAAGAGAATAAAAAGGACTCAATATACCTTACTCGCAGTATAAACTATAATTCAATTATATGAAACTTCCGTATCGGCCTTTATTTTCCGTCGTCTCTGCACCCCCCAGCTAGCAGCAGCAGCTCCGCGCAACTTCATCCTTGAAACTAACAAAATTACACATAATTATATGAAAATAAAAAGAAGACGAATCAATAATAAAGCCTCCGCAGCAGCCATCGAAACAACTTTCATTCCCGAGACGATAAAAAAAAAGAGAGATAGAAAGCAGCACTCCGGCGATCCTGGACCTACTCGTGTGTGCGTGGCCACACATAAGCTCTATACATCGCGGACTATAAAAGCAAGTCGAGTGCAGTACTCATCGATTTCCGTTGCACACGCATACAGCAGCAGCAGCAGCACCGCATCATCAGGTGGAAAAGATGAGAGAAAAGCGCGATGTTATTGTTGCGCCGCACGTATGGGATATACGCGAAAGAGTCGCGCTAATCCGTCATCACGTGTGTCCACACTCGCACCCAACATGTTACGTCATGCATGCGATACATGATGTGCGTACAATATGAAAATGACGACGAAGAAGAGATCGATTGAGCGAGAAGTAACCCCTTGCGTGCAAGTTCATTGTTCTCTCGACTTCGCGCTTATTCACTCTCGGCAATACAGCTTATCTCGAAGCAGTTTCTCGACTCCGAGAGTTTACGACAGCGACCGATCTGCTGCTCTTTTAGATACACGCGCGCCACTGATGCACCTCGAGATTCGAAAATTTTTACGAGGGCATCCGCGGGTCGAACGAAATGTGGAGGAAATGCAAAATTTAGCGTGAACTGAAAAAAAAATACTGTTTGCTCCAAAAGTTGTGAACATGACTCGTGCAGGATGGAGAAAGAAAAAGAAATAGTTTCGCGCAAGCGGAAAGAAACGTGATGGCCCTCTAAGGAGGTTGTCAGAGCCTTACTGAGGAGTCCACTTTGACAACTGATACGAAATGCCGTTATTTATTGTTGTAAAGACAAGCCTGCACACAGATCTCTAACATTTAGGAGAATCTGCAGTGTTTGACCCGCAAATAAAAAATATTTGCTCGACAAGACCAATAGAATAATTGTTCATTCTAAAGAAAAAGAAAGTTTCGTTGGTTTCATTCATTAGCAAGGATAAGAGCGGAGTTTATGGAGAGAGTCTTGGCGCAGCTTGCATTTTTAATTTCAATTATAGCGCCAAGAGTGCCTGTCGCCGCCACCGCAAGTCAAATGTTTACACTGGAGTTATAAAGGAACTTTTAGACTAATTATGCGTGTAATAACTATGTAACTTTTTATTAAAGGCCGACTGAAATTCTAATTTTTTTTAAAGGTTCTGCGTTCTTGTTAACAGTGAGATAAAATGTTCTCGCATGATTACTTAATATACAGTTCTACAGTCATTGTTTCTTTCAATGAGACGAATTGAAATAATTCAGACTCGTTCCAGTGCGCTGCAAAATTTTCAAAAATCCATACTCATTTGAATCTCTTAATACATGCATACTAATTCCGGTGTATTTTTTTGCCTTTTTTTTACCCGGACGAGGCGCTAGGAATATTGAAACAGCTTATAAACTAGCCGTGGCTTGAATATGCTATGAGTTAATAAGCCAGCAGCACGAGGTGCTTAGTTAGCATCATTATTACTAATGCAAAGTAAATATAATGATTATGAGAATTCAGATTCAAACAAATTATTTATATACCTATCACTAAAAGTTTCTGGATATTTGTCAAATTGTAATTTTACACAAGATCGTGTATATTACACACAGCTCGATCGACATGGAAAATAATATAAATATACTTTAATTTCTCGACTTCAAGAAGTACCATAGAATTTTAATAAGTAAGGCAATTATCCACCTCTTCGTGCAGTTATTTATATAATCAAATAAGTGCATAATTGAAGGCTATACATATATACCAATGAAGAACAAAGGTAAAATATTTGAATACTTTGCAACTGAATCAAACACATGCATGTTGATATATATTAAAATTAAATGAAAAAATATTGGAATTGCGTTGCAACCTCGGTTACAACTCAAATCAGTTTTGTATAAGTATATATAATTAAGAGTATATCATTGATATCATAGTAGCAAAATTTATTGTTAAACCCATCAGTACTGCTTATGAGCTAACTGCTGTACGTTTGACTTTCTAAATAAATTATAACATTCAAACTTCTGAAACTGCAGTGTATAAAAAGTGTTGAATCTTGCTTTCCCCACTTCCAGCAAAGTCGCAACCTTGACTCACTCCGCGAAAAATCAATCAGAAGGAGATCCATCATGGACGCTATTATATAATAGCTCAATTATATCGGCTCAATCTTTGCTCTCGAAATTAAATCCTCGAAACTATATGTGTATATATGGACGCACAGAAATTGGCGGCGAACACTTTGTACCCATTTATGCTTTATATTTCGTGAGTAAATTTTTTTTTCCCTCCTCGGTCATCATGCAAGCGATAAATAACAGTCGCAGCCAATCATGCACACGCGCGTGTGTGTGTTTTATTCTTTCATCCCCTTGTGTATAAGCTGTGCCGCACCGCTAACACTATATAGAGAGAGTTACAGACGAATGCCACCGACACGATTGCGATAATAGGGCGCGTAGGGTGTCGGTATATGTGACGCCGGATGATGTATTGTTAGATGTTAGACACCTGCGATGAGCGATCGCCGCTTATATTGTGATGTTTGTATATATTAGAAGTGCGTGGCGCGCTATAAACGATTCGTCTTGAGTGTGGGAGAAAGAGAGAGTGAGAGTTATGCTTTTTTCACTGTTACGCGTATAGGTATATTTAATTAAATTTCGTCGCTCGATTTATCGAGGAGATTAGGAGGGTCACGGTATATTTTAATCTGGATAGAGCTATTTCTCTTGATCGCGGTGTGCAAGTTTAGCTTATATAGTGTGTAATTATTTTGGTATTGACTCTGAAAGAAGAAAAATATACGCGTTGCATATATAGAGACCAAGTATAAATTGGTCATGATTACCATCAAGTCTCAAGTTGTAAAAGTTCCCTCTGTTACATATATCGTTTGCATTTATCATTTCTAATCTTTAAAAATAGAATTCAACCTTCGCTCTTCCTTTATTCATCGAAACTTCATATACATCTAAATAAAGGATTCCATATGCTATTGTGAACGTTTTTAACAACAGAACGAAATCTCTAACGCTCTGTATTCAATATTTGCATGATTTACTGGCTGTAAAGATGTATAGCCATAAAAGCCGTTCTATATGGATCAATTTTTAAGCTATTTTTACGAAATACATCAATTTTTTTACAGTAGGAAGTGTCCAACAGTTGTAAAACGTAAAAAGTATATTATAAACATAAATATATCGCTTTCATCAGAATCCTTTATTTATTTATATATCCAAAAAGACCAGCAGCTCATGAGTATACACAAACGATTGCATTCAAAGGCGTTTCACGATTCAATAACGAAAAGAGGAAAGAAATAATACATGCGCGCATTGAAGCTTCTCTTTCCAAAGACTTGATGACCAAAGCCCGAGCATGCAGCGTATATATATCTCCCTCTGACACGGCTCATCATCAAGCCAGTCCAAAGGCGAGCACATAAACAGCGCGCGATATTCCATTCTTTTTCTCTCGCACTCTCCCTCTCTCTCTCTCTCTCTCTGCATGCATATACAACATATATACAACTGGCAATTTCACCGGATTCATCGGACTTGCTAATGCGCAGTCCGCGCTCGACTAGGCTCATCGTTTATATCCTTTTCTTTCATCTTGATATAGCGTCGCTCGCTCTCGCATGACAAAAGCTCTGTGTGTGCGCGCGTTAAAAAAAAGACGCGGCGTTAAAGAAAGAATAGACTCGAGTCTATTTCTCGCGTCCGCGACGACGTGATTCCGCTTGGGAATCTCGGATCTCGCGAAGGGCATTAAGGCGCGCAACTTTTGCGGATGCGTATCCGTCTCTCGGATAATGGGAAAATAAGAAGCGCGCATGTGTGTGTGTGTGTGTGTGTTAAGCTTCCGGCTACCAATGTTTTTCTCGGGTTCCAAAGAGCGCTGGTTTTTTTTTTGTGACTCTTTCGCCGGACTTCTTCTGTGTGCTCGGCACCTAATGCAATTTGTCTTGGCACGAAACTCTCTCAGCGAGCATAACTGACAAAAAGTCTAATTTAGACGAGTTCCATCAGACAAGTTCGAGGTTCATATTTAGTGCGTATTTTATCGTGTTAACGTGTCCGAAGGGAGGGCGCGACTCGGTGATCTTTATCGAATTCATCACAGACTACATTTATGCCGCATTGATTTTTCGCGCAGATTCATTCATCTACTCTCGCGCGAGAAATCTTTCAGCTGACGATCCGCGGATATATATTGTATAGAGATTTTTTTCGTTGATAAAAAAACAGACGCGAGAATTGGAAAATTATCGAGCAAAGCTCGATGTACAGTATATAACGTTGAAGGTCAATATTTACAAATTCTGAATAGCAGCACAGTGCAGACGACGCTCTTTTTCTACACACTGCGGATACATAGCCAGGGTATATGAAGCTGGCAGAAGTTCAATTTTCCACAGATGCTGGACTATATTATCTAAACCAAAAGCGCAGTCGAAACTTTTTCGCGGAGGCATACGCAGACTATACGGCAACTTATAGCGAGAGATTCGAGGAAAGCTGCGTTTTTATCTCATTTATCGGATCGCCGACGCATAATGGTAATGACACAGCGTTTATTTTTATTTCACCATAAAGTATATATTAGAGCATATAATGTTATGAACATCATGCAAGTCTGAATATGAGTATCTCATAAATAAATGATTTCTTTCTTGATTAATTCGTGCACGTAAATTTTCAATTTATAAGAAATTCCTTGTTCACACCTTGACTCACCCAATTAAGTCGATTAATTGCTTTCAATGCTATTACAACGAAGCGCTACTGGAAGTCATAGAATACACTAGATCACGTTATATATCTTATTCGTCGTGTGGTACGGTCGTTTATATTGCACGTTAAAATGATACTGCTGCGATCTGTTTCATCGCCACTACAAAGTGACGTATACCGCTGCTGGAAAAGTATACCGCTGTGGAAGTTGTAGCAGTATATGTATATTTTCAAATTTTCAACTTATTATAAAACCAATTTTTACAATTTGTCGTTTTTCTTTGAAAAATATGAGAGGAAGCGTGTCATCTAACTACAATAAAGTTCTGTAAAATTCATTTTTTTATAAGAGCACTATTGATTCACATCATATGTATTACTTTTATTCGATGATATAATTTACGCGTTATACATAATTTATCCACGCTAAACTGTGCGGATGCGTTTTTATGCAGATGGAGATAAGAATACATAATATACATTCCAAACGATTTTAAGAACTTCGAAAGTTTGGAAAGAAAGTGATCATTTATAGAAGTTTACGTCCATCGATTCGAATCCTTGATCAGATCGTTACCTGAAATATTACATTGCGCATACAGCGGTGCATCAGCATCATTACAAGATCGACATGTTTCGAATATTACGAACCCACGGATCCACCTATATACGCAAACGTACATCTTGACACTACTTCGATTTACGGCTTACGAAGTACTTGTATTCACTGCGGCTCAAACGCATGAATATATACCGATGCTCCCAGCTGAGCACTTGCTCACTCACCGTATCAGACAGTTCACCAATCGACATTTGAAATTGGGTATATTTTAGAGCAAGCGAGTGGACCAGAAATAGAAGTGAAAATTCAAAATCAAGCATTAATGGAAAAACTCACTCTCGCACTTCCGGCGGCAAGCAAAAATACAATGGCCACATGTAATCGCGTCCCTTTCAAAAAAGCAGGGGGAACATGAATTATTCCCGAAGCGCATTTGGCATCGGAAAACTATAGGAGGACGCCAATCCCGTTCTCTCTCTCTCTCTCTCTCTCTCTCTCTCTCGATCGCACGTGCGTACGTGCGCTAAATAACTCCCCTTCACCACTGCGGAGTACCGCGTGACGAAAAACACTCTTTTTTATCTTCAAAGCAGTTCCGAAATAATTGAATTTCGAGCGAGAATGATTTTTCTGGGTAGAAAAGTGGCATCACACGAGTTTCGGCTTGCTTGCAAAGCAGTCAGTATACGACAGGAAACGTGTTTAAAAGCCATCAGACGAGATTCAATTGGGTTACGAGACGCGCGCGCTGCTAATTGCATTTGTAACTTACTGACTTTCGCACATTTTACTCGTAAGAGAAAAATTAAGGGGATACGTACGGCTTTCGACTTTGAAACTGAAATTTTCACACCTGGCTGATAATTACTTAACCTTGGCGAGGGTCTTTTCGAAGAAGTTCGAGCGAAGCGAGGGAGAAAAGTCCCATGCGCTCAAAAACACTTTGCCTACCAGTGTCGAACAATATTTTATACCACGAGAGCCAAATAATCATATTAAAGTTATGATTTTGAAATTAGAGTGGTACAAATAATAATATTATAGATGCAAGATTTGAATATGAAAGTATTTTTAAAAACTCACTACTGCGACGTTCAAATGAGATCTTTTCTACTGGTGCATTTCAATTTTAGAATATATAAGTCGCGTGCTTTGAGTGAAGACCGAAGCGTGACGAGTTTATTTTTAAGCATTACGCATTTTTGTATTCGCTAACCCATGTATGTATCATTACATGTAAAAAGCAGAAAATACATTTGTTTCGGTATAAAAAAATTGACCTTAGATTTTGTCGTATCCACCGTAAAGAAATATGATATACTAGGGGACTCTATAAATAAAAATAAGATTGACAGTAAACAGTGTGGAGAGAAAATAAGATAGACGGATGGCGCTAATTAGGCCTCAGCAGCAGAACTCATCGTTAGAATGTTGAAACGAAAATATAATTAGTTGTTAATGGATGATTTATAATTAGAGATTCAGAGACGAAACTTGTCATTGATGTTCTGACATGATTGTATAATTGTTTTTTTATCCAGTGGTAAAAGGGAAGGAAGAAACGACCATATCGCATGAATCTATGAGATTAGCATTATAGTATTGATCTATTAATATTATACTTGACATATGAAATTCACATAATTATATTATTGAGATCTAAAATACTGTAACGCTATATTAGTATTAGACGCTATTTTATTGCTTATACATCACAGAGAACCGAATCATCCATCCATACTTTATGATCAAGTCTCTTCTCTATTATTAGCATACCACGAAAATCCGCTTCCCAACAAACACATGATCATAAAGTACT
>UCQR01072737.1:9195-19264 GCA_900474235.1 Cecidostiba semifascia
GGGAGGTGTTCAATTGTTAAACAACGTAAAATTTTTCTCATCGCCGTTGGTGCCGGGTGACTTTGTGCACATTATATTATAATGAGATAAAATTTCTCTTTGTATAATGTCGAACAAGCACACTTACCCGAGAAAAAAACGCAAATATCTTTTGGCGCCAAGAGTTTCGATCCATCAAGGAAGCGACCAACACCAGAGTCGTCATGAGCAGCAGGTCATAAATCATCTAGAGAAAAGGCACTAAAGGTACTTACGATATCTCGCGATACAACGAGAACATTCGCGATCCGTACGCAAAAACACTCACCTAGACAAAATCCCAACGACGAAGGGCCGCGACTGCCGCCGGTCGATAATCACGTGACCTCTAACTAAAGAGCCACGAGCCACTGTCCGCGCACTCTTTGCAATCATGCTTAAAATCTATAGGTATATAGACACCCACTAGGAGCAAGCTAGTTAGAAGAAAACGCTTGCTTGCGGAGGGAGAGGTAGCACGTCAGCACGCGCCCGCCGTCCCCACCGAACTCTTGTTCGCTCCCGCCAAAAGTAGAGATTTTTTAGTGCAGATTCCCGAAAGATTTTTCCGTTCTCACGGACAGTGCCAAGACACCACTTTTTATGACCATATAGACATTGAAAACGCACTTGTATGCTCAGAAAACCTTTCGGTAAATCGAGCGAGCACTCGCGCGGAAAACCGTTGGAAAATTCTCGAAAACTCACCAAGATGGCGGTTTTGGCCTGTCAAGCCGGCGTCGAATAAGCGCGATCAGTAACAGGATCAGCACAAGCAGCAGGTCTTCCTCGTCCATCGTCATCTTCATCAGGAAAAGTCACTACACATATATACGAAACTCCGCGGTACGAAAAACGACTCGGGCCCCAGCTTATACGCGAACAATCATCACGACACCGTTTGCACTTTTTAAACACTCGCGAACAACTTATACCCGGAGAAACTCTCGCGAACGACGTAGGTATATGTATACCTATAGGACAAAATCGCGACGACGAAGGGCCGCGAGTCGATAATTACGCGACCTCGAACTAAACTCACATAAATAAGCAACGACGCCCGGCCGGCGGAGGAATGCATCAACCGCCACTGCGCGCACTTCCGCAGTCTTCTTTTCCCCCACCTGTCGCTCCTGGCCAAAAAATCTAGACAGCCACAGCGCGCGAGCTGATTAGGAAAATCGGCCGGTGGCGGAGGGAGGAAACGGTGGCGCCTCGAGCGCTAACTTTCTCCCCCTCGGTCCTTCTTCCTCGCTCGAATTCTCGGAAGTCTCCTCTCCTCTCCCCCTCGCGATTTTCGACGAGACGAAGGTTTTTTATGCGTTCTCGCGCGCGAGCGTCGCGATTCGCATTTTCGTCGCAGTTGAGCCCTTTGTGAAACACACTCGAGAAAAGAAAACTCCATGCAGTGCAGTGTACGTGTGTTAATAAATAAGTATCCGTGAACATAAAAACGAGTGTCGCGAGTGGCTTCAAAGAGCAGTGGGCATCAAAGGAGATTTAACGGAACGAAGACCCTCAAAAATAACCATTATTTTTCGCGGAGATGCAGCTTCCGCGTTGCTGTTGCTCAAAGTTTCAGTCGTCAAACCCATGCAGTGTGTTCGCGTAAGAGGCTTTCCGCGTGGCCATTTTTTTCAATGAACTTATTCGCGAGTGCAATACCCAGAGAGAAGAACGAAAATTGTCAAGGACGGCGAGTTGACCCTGGACCGGACTGACTCTCGGCTGAGGCTTTTTTGGCGAGAAGCTTTATACCTATATAATCCTTTTGGTAAGTTTTTTTCTCTGTAGTGATTTTTGCATGGTATTATCTAACGGCGTCCTTGGAAGAAACGGTTTTTTCGGGCTTAGCTTTTTTTCCTTGATTTTTTCGTATGAATCATATAGATATATAACACATTGGATGCCTTCATATAATCGATCGCAACCGCATAACCTCCAGCGCGCGGATCTCCCTCAATCTTCGTCTCGTTCGACGTCGCGCATATAACGACGCCCTTGACACTGTCTCTCTCTCTCTACTCTCTCGCGTATAATAATGCAGCCTCTCGCCGCACTGCTCAAGGTCTTTCTGACATTCCCTTTATTTTCGCGCGTGTTTTTCCCTCACATAGACACGCTATAAGAGATATCGCGACGTCGAAAAAGGCGGAGGCGTCGAGACGCGAGAGCTAGAATTTCGCGCTCTCCGTCTCTCTCTTTTGCTTGCTATGCTGGCGCCGAGGCTGCGCTGACCCCGTCGACGTCACTTTCGCTCGGGTAACTATTCCACTTACCCTTTCTTCTGGCTGCTGCGCGAGAGTGAGAGAGAAAGAGAGATGCGAACTATTTGTATATCAGGGGCGGCTTGGCGCCGCGGTTTATTTATGCTTGTATACACATTGCCTGCAGAATTATTCAGGATTTTTCCACGGGTTTTCTTGTTTTTGTGTAAACGAATTATATACATATACGACGGTTGCTTTACCTCACCGGTTAATGACTAAGCGAGAGTTTTTTTTTTTTGTTGCTATAATGTAAACAATGTACGTAAATCAGCTGCGTAAAATATAATATTTACAGCGCGATATTCTAGTAAATTAACTCACAAATATTGCCATCAATACGAGGATCAATATTTGATTTTCATTGATACATAATGCGAAAACCGATATTATACTCGTTATCAAACGAATTTCCTCTGCAAACAGCATCGATTGTACACAGCGCACATATAGATAGTCGACCCTCTGCTAAAGAAAAGCAAGAAGAGAGAGAGAGAGAGAAACGCAATGAGGGGTGGGGGCATAGGAAGACGGATAAACGAGAAGGAAGAAGACAACAAGGCATCTGCGAAAGACGTCTCGCGCTCGCTTAACAATGCGCGCGCTCCGAGATTTGCTTGTTTTACGCTCTCGCGCATTACTGTCTTATTCAGCGTTCGCTCGCTCGTCGCCTTTCAGCCTTTGAATAATTATCTTATTTTTCGAGCTGACTGTGCGACGCGACGACGACGAGCCTTGGGAGAAAATGCGCGAGGCGGAGTAAGCAAAAACGCGAGACACAGTATAATCCGTGTTTTCCTTCCATTATATGAGCCGCCTGAATTGATACTGCACGTTTGGATTCGTTTGCTCGCGAGCGCGCAGGCATTGCCTTTACATATAGATTCGAAACATTCGATTGCTCTTGTATGACTTTGAAAATTGACTATTTATGTTAAGTGATCGAGTTTTATTCTCGTGCAACGTCTTCCAGGGGGTTTTATGTAGTATATAAAATAAGTACATACATACAGCGTAATCTCTCCCGCTGGAACATTTTGAAAATCCCTCGGATTCGAGCGCTCGAAAGAAAAATTCAACCAATCAGGCGCTGCGACGTTTCGAAAACCTTCGAGTAGCTAGAGTATATAACGTAACGTTTTATCCTCTCTGGCGTACGTGATCTGGGGCTCGCATAAAATTTCTCCTCGGCCAAATGGAGACTAATGAAAAGCTAGTAGAAGTAGCGCAAAAAATGTAGCCGTTCATTTCATATACATTAAACTCTTGAAGACGAACTAAAAATCCAAAAATTCCGACCCCGTCAAAATTTTCCAAGTTAAAAGATAGCTCGCAAGACGTGCAGTTTTACAGCGCGCACCACTGCGCAATCAAACTCGTCGGCGGTCGAACGACTCGCTGAAAAATTCATTTTCCCTTAAAAAATTTTACAACTCCGACGCGTACAGCAGTGTACAGCGGTCGAAATTAAATTCTACCTCGTCAAGACAAGAGTCCGGTATATAAAAGTCAATCTTCTTCTTCTTCTTAAGCTTGACGGTGCGCGCGCGCGCGAAATAAGTCGCTCGTATTTTTCGTTCTATTTCTTTTTATGATAAAACTCGAGGAAATGCGTCCTTCTCCCCCCGTACGTAGGCTTTCAATTTCGATGGGCGATTCCGGTCAGCGTGAAAGTCATTCGAGGTGGCGACATAAGTATATACGCTTGGTCGAGCGGGTACCCAACTATATCTTATATAGTGTATAGCGACGGGGAATCTGAAGATGCTGCTGCGTAAATTGAAGTGGGAGAGTAAAAATTTACGCTCGGCCGATTGCACGGCTCTCGAATTATTCTGGAAAATCGAGTTGTTCTACTCTTGCTGTATTAGAGGGTGTTGCGGCTGTTATAGGAAAAGAGTGAAGGTTAAATTGCTCGTGTTTATAACTGTATTAAAGTCGCTTCCTACTACTAAATTACACAGGGAGAGTATATAAGAGGAGATGTATACGTTAGCCTGTTTTACACAGCGAGCCGCGTTTTTAAGTAGTAAAAGTGACTTAGCCTGTTGATTTACAGCGTTTTGCTTCGAGGGGGGAGGATAGCCGGGAGTTTAAAAGCCTAAGCCGCTATTCTCCGCTCCGACCGCGAAAACCGCTAAATGGACTAAAGCGAGGTTCTCTCGTAATGCCAACTCTGCCTCCCCCCCCCCTCCCCCGCATTTCATTGTTCTTCGGACGTTCTCCCCGTAGTGATTTCAAGTTTCCAACTTCTAATCGTTGAGCACACTTTCTTTGTCATCATTGCGAGTCACACGGATTTCCCGGGCTGTGCAGCCGAATATAATCACGTTTATAGAATTGTGTATAGAATATAATTAATAACAACTAATATATACCAGATTAAGAATTTTATAATACTACACGATTGATTTTATTATTTAGAATTTGATTATCAAGAATAACAATGCGCAAGAGCTGTTGGAAGAATTTATGTGCGCTCCAACGAGCGAATGTTTCACGGTCGCGAGAGGTCGCCGATAATTCAACGTGTCCAGGCTTATAACGACAGTCGCGCGCGTATTTTCAGCGACGCCTTCGCCACTTAAGAATCGCCATTGTGTTCGCGCGGGGGTCCAGCTGGCTCTCTTTCTCTCTCTCTCTCTCTTTCTCTGAGCAGCGAGAGAGAAAGAGAGAAGATGCGCGCGTGTACCGGTTGAGCACGTGCGTGCACTACACTGCAGCATATCAGAAAGGGACCTTCTTACGGACCTGCAGCCCGGCTTTGTTATAAAAGGCTAAAAGGAAGATGCTTACGGGACTCGAGATTTGCGATGGCTCGCCGTAAGATGTGTGTGTGTGCGTGTGTGTGAGCCTTGTGCCATTGTCTTGCCAGCAAAAATTGTAGGTTGCGGTGATTATTTTGACTTATTTCATACTCTCTCTCTCTCTCTCTGGCCGCGAGTAAAAAGCAGCAGGCCTTTATCTTTGCAAGAAAATAAAAAAAAAAGACGTACACGCTCTGCACATAATTACTGTGAAAAAAAAATTCGCAGCTAACGAGAAACTCTATATTATCTACCTCGCCTAGCAGGAAAAGTAATCATCGGTTGTCGGGCGAAATTAATAGTGACATAATTATACACTCGTTAATTGACTAATTAATCAAAAAATGCAAATAAGCGCGTCGCGGCGACATTTTTTTCCAATCTATTTAACCGCGACTTCTCTCTCTCTCTACATATACCCTCTCTCAGCTCTCACACACGCATCGAATTGCGCATCAGCTCGACGCCGACTTTTTTATCACATATACGCGGCGGCCGAGAGAAGAAGCCGGACGAAAATGCTAATGATCCGCGGAGTTAATTAGTCCAGCTAGTGGCCGCCTCTTTACATGTATAATGCGGCGCCGCCGCTCCTTGACTGCGCGCCTGCATCACAGCAGCCGGCCAATATTCGCGTTCATCCTTCGCGCGTGAAAAAACGAGGAGCGAAACGAAATGCCAGCGACGTGCATGCAAGAAAGCCGCTCGCGTCGATAAAAAATTTAATTTAGCCAAATAACAGTTTACACGAGACGCTCGCTCTTTTTGAAAAATAGTAGACGCAGCGTATATTATAAGACGAAGTTCGAGTGCATAGCAGAGCGCGCTGCTCAAGTTTTGAATTGGCCAAGTTTACACCCTAAAAAATTCAATATAAGCCTGCATACTCTCTATAGGTCACAAGAATAGGCCTCATTGACCCGAGCATTTTCCTTGGCTATATAAAAAAAAAAGTGAAACGCCTCGTTTGGCCTAGTTTTTCCGACAACGCGCGTGCATAATTTCTTCGCCGCGGTACGCTTCGTCTTAATTTCCAAGTTTAAATGAACCATATTATATTCCGATACATAATAAAAAATGAATTTCAAGCCGAGAGGGAACTGCAGACAATGACCTCTCGTTATATAGCCGGGTAGAAAAATTGACCAGCACGCATTATTACAGACACAAGACGACGCGCGAAAAAATTAAGCAGCCGGTGCGCGTGTAATGACACATGCGGAGGCCGAACGAAAATCCACCTTGGCATGAGCGACACCTTATTAAGGGCAAAAACTAACGACGAAACAAGAGAAGGAGGAGGAGGAGGAGGTGCAGCAGCGGGTTAGGCGCGCGCAATTATGATAATATATGCTGATTGAATCGTCGGCTGTCGCGCGCGGCTATACTCATGCGTGCGCGAGCAACTATAATGTGCGTGTGTATATGTATATATAGTGCCCGGCGCGCGCATTTATGAAACGAGTGATTTAAATGCAACGAGGCGCGACGTAATTGAAAAAGTCGCGCCGCGGCTCGACGTATCGTCGTCGTCGTTGTCGTTCTTTTGAAAGACGTCGAACACAATATATATTACACGCGGAATGCATCCCTGGATTTACAGCGACTTTTCAGCGCGCGATTCTCGCTTAAAATTTAAAGCCCTTGACGCGCCGAATGCTGCTGCGCTGATGTTGACTCGTTTTAATGAGCTGGAAAGTTGATGAATTGTAAATCTCTTGCAGCAGCGGCGAGAGTGAGCTGTTTTAAATCTCGCGCTGATTTACGGCAAAAGAAAAGAACGCGTGAGCGACAATAACTCTCTTTGGTCGAAGGAATATCAGCAGCGCCGCTATCTCGTACAGGGAAAAGCAATCATCAAGATCTCGCAGAGCGAAACTCGGTAGTAAGCAAACAAGTCGGGGGTATTATTAGGATGAGAGACACATATGTAGCGCCACCGGACCGCAAACTCTCTTGGCCAAGAGTCCAAGTTCTCTGTATATAGCCGGGGATACTTACGATTATTGCGCCTCGGCTCGTTGACGTCGTCGTCGAGCTATACTGCACGGATACATATATACCGGCGCCCGCGTAATGGCCCTTTCGGAGAGACCGAGAGAGAGGCTGCTGCTGCAGTATCGGCTATTCGAAAATGAGAAAGGGACTGCAACGCGAGACGACACAATATATAGTGTGCTGCAAAGTCGAATAAATCGAGACGATAGATTTTTATGTATTGTTTGCTTCGACTGTGTCTTTGAGTTCTCTACAAGAGTTTCGAAGACTTTATGCATGTGTACTGTAGTGTATATGAAGGATATTTTTTTGTTTCGATAAAAAATTGTTGGCAAAGCCATCGGAGAACGAAAGATAGCACAGCGAGATAGAAGCTCGCTTCGGCGCCAATAAAGACGATACGAACGAGCTCATTATGCGGAGAAACGGGCGGTTTCTTTCGAACGGGAACCGGAACGAATTACAATACCATTTCTTTGGTTTTTTCTCTCTCTCTCTCTCCCACAGCGGCTATGCAGCTTTTTCTCCGTCTGCCTCGTTTCGAGGAGGCGTTTTCCAAATCCCCTGTCTCCTTCCGCGCAATCGTTACACGGACAATTAAGATAAGAATAAAGGGAGAAATTATTCCGATTTGGTCTATATGTCTAGTGCGCGCGCGCTTTATTCCAAGCAGCTAATTTAAATTTCCCGCGCTTATTTCTTATGTGCAAATTTTACTTCTGGCTCGACGAGCGGCACAGGTGATCTTTTATATATAAGTATCGACAAAATATTGTATTATATTATACCTCATACTTTTGTACACAGCAATACGAAAGCGGTATTATTACACACGATCGTGTGCAGCTGTCCAAAATCTCTCGCATACACGAGAACATCACCAAAACCAAGCACATACGCGGCGTGCGTTTTATATTAAATCTCATATAAACAATCTCGCATACGTACTTCTCCGAAGACTCGGATGGTCGTATATACGCGAGAGTATAAAACTACACGGTCGCGACTCGGGAAACAAAAAGGAAGAGAGAAAGAGAGAGAGCGGATGACACAGGCGTATTATCCAAAGGCAGGTGCACCGGGGGAATACACGGACCGAGTCATAAACAATTCGGGCAAAGTTCGATTATGAAACTTTTTCGACTCGGCGGCGCAGCGCATGGAAATTCCACGACTCTTCGCGAGAGAGGGGGCGGAGTAGCCGGACAGAGAATCGAATTGCTTCCTTTGAGTTTCCCGACGAACAAGGCCAGTTTCCGCGTCCGTTTGCATTGGCAGGGACGCGAAATTCGCCGTGACGTGTTCTCTCGCTTGTGCTTTATGGCCGCCATTCGTTTGAATCGTAGAAAGGTGTATGTGTGTTGTGTGTCTGGTGTCTCTTCTTCTTTGCACGTCTCGTAAATTTACACGAGGCACCGGAGCAAAGAGAGACGAAGACGAAGAGGGCAAGGGTTGCTGCGTGTGCTACTGGTGTTGCACTGCTGGGCCATCGGGGAATTTCGGGATGTCGCTTTGTAACAGACGTCGACTGGAAGATCGGAAGAAACCGGGATAGCTACTGGTTAATTCGAGCTTTTTCTTTGCGGTCGAGCACAGTATAGGGTTTGTTTGCTGCTAGAGGACTGTTCTGATGGACTTTTGTCATGCTTGTGTACGTATATGAGAGAGGCTTAGAAGGCTTTTTAATCCTTTACGATGTACTCGTTGCTCTGCAAGGTTACTGGAAAATGGATGGCAGTTTCGAAAAAAAAATCTCATCAAAAGTCATAGAGATTCTGACTCTCGGTAAATATTTATGACGCGTTTAATTTTCCAGGCTAAAAAAGCAATTTACTTTTAAATCTTAATCGCGGCGGCGGATGAAAAAAAAAAGAGTCCTCCTCCTCTCTCTCTCTCTCTGTTTCCGCTGCAGCGGATATTAAACTGACAATCAATCAGAATTTCGCGCGAGGCCGCATCGACATCAGCGCACATCGATTTTTCTACACCTCGAATTTTTCAATAACCGCGAGACGCGCGAGGCAGTATACGTCGCCACAATATATAATAGAATAGCCGCGAAAACGCCGGTTATATATGGAAAAGTAGAATATGCTAAAGCCTCTCGCTCGCAAACTTCTTTGTCGGTCGGTCGTTTCGACGATATTATAAAATATTCCAATGAAGCGCTGCAGCAGACGGAGGAGAAAAGAGAAAAGCATCGATCTCGTGAGAAGGAGTTGATGCCGTTGGATTTAGCTGTGGGGTGACGGCGTTTGCACAGACAAACGCCAGTGTTCGGAAGATTACAGCGTCCAAGATGACACGGGAGAATATACCGAAATATTCTTGAGATGTCAGGAAAGTGTGTCGACTTCGAGACACGTAATGATAGCCGTGGATCAGCAATTTTTTTAGGGATTTGCAAACCAATATCTTGTCTTCAGAGAATATAGAAAAGGAAAATACGGAAATGAAAATCGTCGAAGACGCAACACAATGCACCACTTCCAGTATATACATAACGAAAACAGAAGTAAAGAAAACGAGTATAAACCAGTCGGCGAGACTTCGATAAAGCTGTACGAGTCTATATTAGCGACGGCTATATACAAACCGATCAGTAGTTTCGGGCAAAAAAAAAAAGAAGAAAGAACACGTCGAATAAAGCTTCCCCGGAAAGAGCTCGGCAGCGGCAAAAGGAAAGTACGACGACGGTGAAGAAAGGAAGGAATCTCACGCCTTATCCTCGCAATAGGAAGAATAATGTCGGAGTCGATAACGCTTCGCGCGAGAAGCGTCTATATGTATACACGTATATATAGATAGAGAGAGAGAGAGACAGAGAAGAGTGAGAACGAATTTCAATCTACGCGGAAGGGCGTCTCTCCTTTGTTTCTCGAGTCAAAGAAGCCGAGTTGCGTTAGAATCGCGCACGATAACGTTCTGCAGCTACCGCTTCGACTCGCTTTGAGAGAAGGATGAAGCTCCGGCGTATAG
>UCQR01072749.1:2543-21415 GCA_900474235.1 Cecidostiba semifascia
ATATATATCTATATACATGAGAAAAAATTAACCACTATCGAAGGAAATTATACTTGTTTGATATACCTTTTTAATTTTCTTTTAAGTATCAGTTTATTTCCGAAGATCCGCATTTGCGTAAGAATCCAGCAAATACTTTAAGAAAGGTAAGTAACCGAAAATTCGCTTACGGTTGTTTTATACAAAATCATCACATTTATTTACATTTCTACACTATTGATGAATCCCTGTACAAATCATCGATCGTCAATCGGCATAACGACGTATTAATTAATCTGCTCGAAGTTACTTTAAAAAAAATTCTATTCACTGTATGTAAAATGTTCTTTTCTGGCCATCAAAGCGAAATGACTTCGATTCTCGCAGTAAGCCAGATGCAGTCTCTTCAAAATGCTAGGTACACGATTCTATGTACACCTTTGTACACTTGCATATGTTACGTAATCACTCCTAAGTTTATTAAGCGAATTACGTAATAAGTTAGTTTTTCATTATTGTCTATTGTACAATCATTTCACCACTTTGCCCGAACGCTCCAATCCCTTGGTGTCCAATGCAAACATTTCGGATCTATTCTTATTTTTCTTTTTTCCATTGCTGACATATGTTGATCAATTATTTCCCTGTAAACCAAATTGTATTTAGAAAAGATGACGGGATCATGAGAATCAATTTGGGAGATCCAAAGACTTACCTATTTAATGTAACGATATACTGTCTCTTATAATAGTTGATGAGGTTATGTTTTTGTAAAGTTGAGATCACATCTTCCTTTTTAATTGAAGTCAGTTCACAAATTTCATTTATCGTTATTTGTGGTTTCTCGTTTTCGACAACAGGTTTGACATTGAGCAAAATTTCCAGTATCGTGTGAGTCCAATAACTTCGGTAAGATAATAATCCTAAATCTGAAAGTGGTTTTTCAGGAGAACCCGTTTTTCCTTCAAATTTCGAAAGTTCATAAGAAAATTCGATCAAAAGTTTTCCATAGCCTTTCCTTTGAAACTGAGGCATAGTAAGAATACAAGCTACATTGTAATCTTCTGTAGATTCTTTTTCTTTGGAAAAATAACCCACTATGTGAAATCCTCGACTGTCAAATTCTGTCATCACATAAAATAAAAATGGATCCGTGTCGTAATAGAGAGTTTTATGGTCGAGAAACAACTTTGCCAACAAGCAAAGATTTTGAGCATAATTTTTGTTTTTTCTTCCATCTATTTCAAAGAACGATATGGATCCCTTTCGGTATATCTCATTGCCTGGTGGATGACGTAGATTGCATTTAGCTAAATGTCTTTCTAAACACTTCCGACTCTTGCGATATTTTAAGCAAAATTCACAAATGTATATACAAGAAAGGTTGACCATTTCCTGAGGGTATGGGCTGAAGTACCATGGTTTTATTCTATGTCTACCCAATTCAATCAGTTCTATATTCTTCATTCTTGTAACCACATCATCGTGATGATGAGCAACCAATGAACCTGTTGAGCGTGGACCAGCCGTGGGTTGCTGTGATGTACCATCTTGGGAGTCTTCATTTTCAGGAAAAGTTGCTTTTCTTTTTCTGGCTATTTTCTTCTGCAATGCTGCTTGTAGCTGTGCTGATCCATTTACTAGCTCATTATTTACAATCGTGGGACTTTGCGGTCTGCTAGACATTTGCTTTTTTGGAGTAGCTGCTCCAGTCCCAGGTGCAGTAGATCCATCTCGTTTTGGGAATGTAACTTCTCGAGTATCCAAGCTGTCTTCCGTTACCCATTCGTCTAACCTTTTGTTGACTGAAAAATAGTTTCATGACAGCATAATGGCATAAACAATTAAGATCTGACATGCTTTCAACTGCATTCATAGTGGTAAATTGATGAATGAGTTACTGTCTTGATGCTACAGTAATTGGATGCAAATGAAAATTTGCCATTATGAAAGCAACTTGATTGGAAAAAACAGTAATATACTTACAGGCTAAGTAGTGAATGTAGTAACATCTTAAGCCTTGGATGTCTTTTATACTTATGATCTCTGCCTCAGCTGAAAAAATATTTGTACTGTAATTTATGAATGCATACCATGCTATCCTAACCTAAAATTTTGTTGATACGAGTTTTGCATTTTCGCCACGTAACTAATCAGAGATAATTTTGAAAAGCGTCACATTTCATAAAGTAGTTAGTAACTTTTTAAATTATATAACCAAATTTTGTATTAACAATGTCGACAATAATATCAACTTCCAATGTAGTATATGAGCCCTCGAAACCTTGCTTCGCACCTAGGCTACGCTCTCAAAAACAGTATAAAAATCGCTGTCTCAAAAACGAAGAATCAAGAATTAATAAAAGTATAGGAAGTACTTACGCCAGTCGTCTGTACCATTCATTCGCACTTTTAAACGACATCCTTCTACTAGTGAATTCTGAAAGTGAGGTTAGGATTACGCATTAGATGATCTCAATGGCATTACGCAGTTGGAAAAAAAAGGACGAGGACAATTAAACGCTAGACAATCAAGTCTTACCTCCGAGTCGTAAACAGTATCCCCTTCCTCGTGTTCTTCAATCATTTCCAATCTTTTTTCAATCACATCAACAATCAACTTCCTCACGACCGCCGATACCTACACTGTATTTTGTTTTGAAGCGCTCGCAGTACTGACGACTGACGACGCTGCCGCCGTGCCGCCACAGCAACTAGCCCGCTATATGTGTGTTTGCGGCGCATCCGCGCGCGTTTCCCTCGTCGGTAAAATAGTAAGAGTCGTTATCGGGCGAGTAGACTACATTTAATACATCATCAGCGCCTCGAACGGAAAAATCCTTCGAGTGCTGGTAACCTACCAAAATTGCAACAGTAGTAGATTTGAGACTTTTTCGACTTTTCGTGACCGACTGCATGCAGACGTTGAGAAGTTTGGCAGGATGTCGCATGTCCGAGAGAGGTGGTGCGTTTCTCTGGAGTTTACTTATGTCACAGTGACAGATGACAGTACTTATAGGTATATGCAGTCTAATTCTAAATAAGAAAAAAATATAGGTATGAAGGTTTGAAGTAAAGGGTCATTATCCGTTTGTTTGCAGAAGGTGAAACCCATCCATGTTCATGTGCAGGTCTTCGTAGGAACCGACGATGTGATGTGTATGTATATATGTAGGTATGGGCGATGCTAAGAGTGCTGTTTTCGTGGATTTGTTTGCAAAGAAAGTAACTTTTAAGATTTATTGTTTTCACAATTGGAAGAATACGAGTAGTTAGGCATCATTATCAACTCGAAAAGTTGTTATTACCTTGGGCTAACCTGCAATAACGTAGATACGTATCAGCGTCATCAGTGGAGATGAAGCGTGCTCCTTTAGTAGAGTGGTATAAAGTAACAAGATCGATTTGTATACCTTCTAATGCATTTACTGGCAATAATATTGCTTGCGCGTTTATTTTTTTTCATACACTGTTATGACATTTTTATATAAAAAATGTCGATAAATTTGATGAACTAGGAAATGATGAATTATCGAGTTTACGTTTACAAGTTTGAATATATTTTCAGCAGATTACGATGAATTTTATTGCATTTAAATATTAAAAGGATAATAAAGAAATTATTAAATTGCCTTATATATTATCTACACAAGGTAATCATCTTTCAGCATTAAAAAATTCATCTTTATCCTATAAAAAATTTCATTTCATTGAATAATAAAGGTCAAGGTATAATGATATGAAACTTTATTTTTTGACATCGACATATTTATTTATTATTTTGCAACATTGATCTTTATTCAAAAATACATTGAACAATTTTTCAATGACTAAGTATATACAATGCAGAGAGTGTATTTCAGAAGGCATATAAATTTAACAGTTCTTGTACAACATTTTTTAACGCTATTCTTATCGCTAACGTTTCTTGTTATTCCCTGGGGCCGGATCCTTTAGTGTGTGTGTGGTATGTGCAATACCACTATCAGCGACAAATATGTCGTCTCGTTTGTCGCTGTAGGCTGTCGTTGTGGACGTCCATATCCACAAAGTATATGATCGTTTTCATGCGGATGACGGCTTGACGGCGCGAACGCGCTAACCAAACTCTGACGGTCATGAATCATGAATGCATTGTCACAATCCTGAAAATTGCGCGTGTAAATTTAAAAAAACGACTTGGTGAAAATTTTTATTTCAATGATTAGTAAATCTAGTATTATCAAAATTAATAAAAATTAGTAAAAATCTAGTATAGTAAAAATTAGAAAAAAATGATTAGTAAATCTATATTACTCTCAGAGTAGAAATTTGAATATAAAAATAAGATATAAATTACATATAATTTTCAAAAATTTGTCATATACCTATAATACCGCATAAAATTATCTTCAGGAATCAGAAAAGGGTTTGAGAGATCCCTTAACTGTCTTCTAAAACCTCTCATTTGACGAAATATAAATAAGTCAATCATTTGTTGAGCCTCATCAATAATTTCGTTAACCAAGTTATTACCTTCCATATTCACTATTAAAAACTTTAAAATTCTAACAATTGACAGAACTACTAATTAAGTTTTTATTAAATTTTCACACGCGATTTTCAGGATTGATTATAATGCGTGACTGGATTGACTGGTCAGAGTTTGGTTAGCGCGTTCACGCCGTCAAGCAGTCATCCGCATGAAAACGACCATATACTTTGTGGACGTCCACAACGACAGCCTACAGCGACAAACGAGACGACATATTTGTCGCTGATAGTGGTATTGCACATACCACACACACACTAAAGGATCCGGCCCCTGCTGAACGACGTGAGGAGATATATCCGAAGCGTTAACCTCTTGTTCGTTTTTCTGTATACAAAAGTATACTCATATTCGCTCAAGCTGACGTCTCTTCGCGGCTGCATCAGCCAACGTTTGCAGAGCCCCTTTACACTTGCGTGGAGAACAACGGTTTTTCGTGCAATGCTCGACATCTGTTTGCCCATCGATCGTTCGCAATGTTTGGTATAAAGGCTCGTTCGTCTTCCGCATTCAATATACTATACCGGATCTTGCCAACTTTCCCCCTTCACATTTTTCACTTGGATTATTCCGGCCAGACTTTGTTTATTTTTTTTTCTTCTTCCTTTTCGTCTTGATAAGTGGATTGTTGAAATTGAATGTATACCTTTCTCACAAAGAAAGTCTGCAGCGCTTTTATGCAGTGTGTATTATTATTTATATTCAAATTTAATGTATACATACGCGTGGAGTATAGCCAAGACAAATAACACATTTTGCATTTGCGCACGTAGACTGTGTTTCGCAAAAATCATATACAAGTATTAGTATACGTTGGAAGATCATTTGTTGAAAAACTCATGTATTTACGTTCATTTGAATGATGGCATGTATGTACATATATATACAGGCAATAATCGTATGCGCGTAATAGGCGGAAAGAAGCTATGAGCGCTGGCATTCACCTTCATTAAGAGCAGGATGCCAAGGAGTTGCTGCACGTAAAGATTCAGAGGAAGCCTTTGAAGAACCCGTATATATGTGGGAGCTTAAAAATAGCGAAATAATAATATACGCTCGCGCCGAAAATACACACGCGGCATGAAAGTGCGTACGACAGAGAAAAATGCGGTTACAGAGAGTTAAATAATATGCAAAGCGTATGTGTGTATATCGATACATGCTAAGTGGAATATACATCCGGTATGCCGGAATACGATATAGGATGTAGCAGCTCTCACGTAATGTCAACTTTGGCCTCATTTTTTCTCTCGACTTTCCCTGGGGTCATTTTCGTAATGCCTTTGAGACGACGACCACATTCGAAATGTATCAATGCAGTTATTTCGCAGTGTTCGAAATCAGTGGATAATAGCGTGAAGCTTCGAGTAAAACACAACAGATTTGAACTGGCATTTCCCTCACCGCTTGAAATTCACTGCTCTCTGGCTAGCGAAGATAGGTGGCGCGTGGGCAGTTTTCTATTTCCCCTCATCACTATCTGCGCCCAGAATGTATAAATATAATATAGCGCGATGTGCCACCCATGCCAAAACTAGTTATGGGCTTGTTATGGGCTTGCTGCTTGAGACGCTCATGCTATAACTGCAATTGAGTCTAGTGCGACTGCAGATTGAATTGAATCTTCTCCTTTTATTTTGAGATAAAAAAAGTCGTACAATGTGTTACGCACAAGATCGTGAGTTATAATTTGCCTGGAAGTTTGTGTTTGACAGGCCCTGATGTACTATCGCCTATAAGATGGACATTTGAATAATACTGATCAAAATATACTATACTAAAAAAATCAGCCTCTGTACGTACATTTTTAGTATTAACGTGCGAGTAATTTGCCTGAAAGCCTATTAAATTTTATGATAGTCTGCAACCCATTTTGAAAGCTTCGAAATAATTCGCGTGTGTGCCAGTGAACCTGAATGAACGCTTTTAACTTCAGTGGACAGCTAACATTTGTTTACAATTTACAATGGATCGACGATTTTTAGTATAATACTATATTGTGATATTTATCAATGCAGTTGGTTTTTTCTATATACAGCTGCAGCAACCGCTTCACCAGATTCCTGAAACAGCGACGACACTTTTATTCCATTGTATATGCTTCTGTAAGCACATAACGTCGAAATCGCATACTTGATGCTCAGCCGCGCGCGATCATCGGAGAAAATAAAAAAAAATATATCCAAAGCACGTGGTGGCGTGCCGACATGTGCGCAACTGCTATACACTCCCTCGCAGCATAATTTTGCCTTTCCCATATACATATACGCCCTCCTATAAAATTATATACATACACACGTAAAAGAGCTCTTTTGATTTCAAACCCAGCTTCCTCGAGAGTGTAACTCTCACTCCTACGCGCTCGATTGAATTTTCATTTTCGCATTCTCGACGAGATTTCGCTCGTGTTAATTTATTTTTTGCCGGTTTTCAAAAGCTGCTGCGGCAAGTAGGTTACACGCTTCATTACTGCTCAAAAAAATTTTTCCTCCAATATACTCTCCTGTAGATAGAGAAAGAGAGAGAGAGAAAAATAGTTTTGTCACGCTTCCAGCAGTGAAATCTTTGGACAAATCGAAAGCGATAGTCTCGCACACAGTGTGGCGCCAGTAGGCTAAAAATAGGAGAAACTTTTGTATCAATTTTCTCGCTGATTGCTTGATATATAGTTAAGTATTTAATCAAACCGAGCGCATAAATCGCATTGTTCATTGTTCCGGATCCCGTACGGAGAACTACTTTTCTCGCATCAATCACTTTCCTAAGTATACTGCCTGTTATCGTCCCCCCGGTGTGTATATTATAAATATACAAACTCAGCATCTTGAAAAAATTAGTCGGCGCAGTCATTGATAACGTAGCACTCGCGATACCGTTATATCTACTACGTCGAAAGCATCAGACGTGGTTTAACGGGTATAGGAATATGGTAAAAAAATATGTCGATCGTGGAATTCCCGCGAGAAAGGACTCTCACACTTCTGACACGGTTACATTGGAAATTAATCTGCGAGGCGCGCGCGTAATGTGCCACCAGTGTGTTATATGGGATATCGGAATGCCCGCAGCACTGAGTTTGAAGGTATATTATACGGGAATCGAGCAAAACAGAAGCCTTGACGTTCTTTTCCGTTCGATAGCTTGTACGAGTAGCATATTGTCTAATCGTCAAAAACACTCTACATCTCGTGCATCCCAAACTCAGGCGTCGGCAAACAGTTTTTTTTTTTCGCCAGTAACCTATCCGTCCTCGCGAGACAAACGATCATAGTCGCACTAAACACATCGTTTCTTTTCTTTTTCTTTTTTTTTTTTGTTCAGCTCGATCGAGGTCAAACCGTTTGCGAATCGGGTCAGAGACACAAGAAGGTGGGCGCGCACAGGGACGTAGTTCGCGCCTGCCGGTGCCCCGCCCTGTTTTTTTTCCTCCTCCTCCGCCGCGCGTTCCGTTTTCGCAACGCTGTCGTCGTCGTCGTCTTCGAAGGCATCAGCGGCAAAAAGTTAGCACGCCGCGGAATGCAGCCGCTCAGAAGAAGTCTCCTTTGCAGCAGAGGATCGAGAAAGAGCCAACGCGAAGGAAACTGTTAGGCGCGCGCTTTTTTTTTCCTGGGAAGCGTACTACCGGTGAATACTAATAATAATTCCTCTCTGCTGCGATGCGAGGAGTTTGCTCCCTTTTGTATATAATAGGCTTCTCTACTGATGTTTGTTGCTTGTAATTGATTGATGCTTTAGTGGCGTCGTTGGCTCGTGTTTTTGCGAGAGAATAATATAGGCTTTCTTTATGCTAGGAGCTTATTATTTGAGATTGATTACTGCTGTTTATGGACAGGCTTTTCGCGATACAAATTACTGATTAGACTTTTTGCTTCCGATGAACAATTAAACTTTCGCACAATCGAATCTGTACTCTAGATCAGCTTCCAGCGATCGCTTTAGCGATAGGTTTAAATTGCTCGATGTTCGAATGACCCTAGAACGAGCGAATCATCGTATATTTCCTCTGCGTCAGATAAGACCATCATTTAATTTGACGTGCAGAAAATTGAGTTGTAAATTCTTTGCGAAGCTCTTTATTTTTGCTTTTCTCTTCGACTAGCCGAACCGCGGAGGGGAAAAACGTTTTTCGATATTGTGTATGTAGAAGTTAACGGGTTCGTTTACCCTAAACGATCGATAGTACAAATAGTTCGTGGCTCGAGCAGATGAAGAATGATATACGATTGAATAAAGGCGGCGCGGTTATATTCTCGGTTGGTTTTGAAATGCTTCCTAGTCTGGGGATTGGGTTTTTCCATTTCCTTGTGGAATGGCAAGACGCAGAAGACGTGAGAATAAATATAACGAAAACGATTGTTGCCGTTTGAATTATTACTCGGAAACGTAATATCACTGGGAAAAATTGCTGTCGAGAATGTTGATTTATGATGTGTATCCGCGAGAGAGAGAGAGAGAGAGAGACATCTGAATTAATTAAAACTGTATACCCGATCGTGGAACCAATAAAATAATAAATTTTACGTAACGTCTCACTCAGTGCAACAGATTAAATTCAATTTACAAATTGCCGTGCGAATTTTTCTTTTCCTCACTACACACTGCTTTCAACTCGCACAAATTTGTAATTGAAATTCGTTCCTCATCTCTATATTTTCTTTTTAAAAGCTATACTGTACGTGAAATTTCGTTGGAAAACTTGAAAATGCGTTAAAATTAACTTGCCCGCCGTAGCAATAACGTGAAATTACAACTACTTTTACTTTTCAAGCAACTGACCTTTCATTTTATACACTCACATCGGTAAAAAAGCGCCGGGGCATTTGCATGACATAGAGAAAGACGCGGTTAAACCTGTTTAAAATTTTAGCGAGCATTGTTCGAACCGAAGCAGTAGAACCAGCGAGAATAAATCAGAAGTTAATCAAAAGCAAGGCGAAAAGCAATGCCGTTCGCACAACTTTCCAGCAACTCGCATACGCGTATTATATATTTCCATCTCGTGTAAATGAAAAGCAGAAAGATGAGACAAGCGCACTGTATACGTGAGTCAACAATGAGAGAAAAAAAAAGAAAACACCTAGAGAAACATATGTATCCGCGATTCGCACGCTGCAGCACTTTCCTTTCGTCTGCCGATCAATCCTGCGTCTACTACTACTACTTACTACTACTACTATTTTACTCCTCGTCGACGTCGAAGGACGTCGCGCGCGCGCTTGCGGTGAAAAGCAGAGCAACGGCTGGATGTTGCAGTGCAACGGAATACACGCGAGCTGCTATTCTCCTTGATTCCGCGAGCGCGCTGGAAAACCTTTCTTCTCTCACGTATACGTGTATATAGCTGCAACTCCGCCGTGGGAAGTTCCATCTGCGCGTTGGATAACAGCTCGAAGCGTGTACGCACCGGTATATCTCTCATTTTTCTCTCGCCGCGATTATGTACGCGTGCCGGTGGTGCTCGTAACGTCGCGCGACGCTCTTCTTTAGCTCTATATCTGTGTGTATGCAGTGTATATACGTGTGCACTATACATACAAAGGCCAGTCGCGCAATTTCGATCGGCTCGTTACAAAAGCCACTTCCTCGATTCCGTATTTTCGTTGAGTCTCGCGCCACTGCAGCGACGATCGCGCGCACGACTCTCTGCTTGCGTAATAATCTGCGCTACTGCAGCTGATGCATGCGAGAGCCGAGCAAGAGCCTACTCCCCACGGTAATATACTGCAGCGATGAGAGAATTGGAAGATTGAAGTTTTTAGCTAACTTTTTTTGAAGCGATGCGTTTGCCCGCTTGTCGATGGATTATCTGCATCTTTATGTCCGGTCTTTTGTTTTGAATGGACTTTTTGTAATGCGCTGATGATGATGGCTTTGGATTAGGATTGTTGAGTAAAATGTGAGAGATTTAGGTTCTTGATAAATATCCTTTACCGAACCAGCGCTGGTTTACGCTGGCGTACAGATATAATTTTTAAATATTACGTTCGACAATAACGTTCTTAGATTTGTATGACATGTGACAATAAAGAATAGAAATTATATAAAGACCGTCCTTATACAATAATCAAATTATAGACAAGAACCTTGAGATGTCGAGCAAAAAATTACGTCAATTGAGCCAATTGTATGTGCTTTGCTATACATACTTTTTTTCTCTTGAAGTACAGAGCGCCGGAAATTTTTCTTAAAAGCGTGTCTTTTATCATGTTAATCTTTATCAAACGAATAACTGTATTTAGCACTTATTTTTTACCGCTAATACATTGTGGAAAATTGCCGTACACGCTTTAACGTACATATTCATCGCATCAAAGAATAATTGCAAGTTTAATTATTCTTGACTCACAGGAAATGTTCGTCGGTTCATTGTCACGTTTTGATAAGCTTTATTACGTGCCTTTCATGACAAAACAACTGAAAGTCAAGTGCACACATGAAGCCATAATATTAGCATCTCTCCGCTCCTCCTGCATTTTCAATTTCCTTTTTCATCGGCCAATGCATCATCAGAGCATCGAACGTTTTATTTACATTTGAAAGAACAAGCGTTTTGAATCGAACAGGTTTGAAGTTTATTTTAATTCTCTCTTGACAAAAGCTTTCCAGTCGCGCAATTCGGTAGAAACGTGACCGCGGAGTCGAGGTGTTTCATGCGTACGTTACCGTGAGTCACATCAGCCTAACTCCTACGTGAATCTCAACTTGTCGTTTCCAAGGACCGCGGAGTATCGTCGGGCGAAGATAGAATATATTCGTGCACGCGGGCAACGCTCGGAAAGAAATAAAAGCTTGTCGCAAGGTTGAAAAAAAATTCATTTTCTGACCTTCTATACCATTATTGTCTCTTATACGCATATAGCAGATTACGCGCGCGAATTTTATTTTTTGCTCTAGTTTCGTACAATGTCGCGAGTGCGTCATTCGATTCTCCAAATGCAATTATATTCAGATGTTAATTTTGTTTTAAACTTTGATGAATAATTTTAGGAATAATAATATAACAATGCAGCGATATATAAATAAAACGTGATGAATTCACTGCTCATCTGCAAAATGAGTATTCGTTACGGCTTTACAAAAAAAAAGCTTTCGCACTTCGAATAGGTTGTCAACCGAGACAGAGATAAGAGTTCACTTTTTTTAAATGAATCATCAGCTTATCTTTTTAACGCTAAATGAGAATACGTATATTTGTGAGGCAATTATTCAGATAAAAGATTAAGGATTAAATTTTTGGGGTATGCCACCGATGTCGAAATTACCTTCTTGGACCTGCTTTGTCCTGCTTAGGCTGATCATGCTATAACTGCCTGAGTCTACTGTTTTCATCACGGCTTGATGTTCACCGTTTCCATATTGCTGATTGATAAAGCGACTTCGTTGTAATGTTGTGGATTTTGATAAAGGCGGTAAAAGTAGGTTAGATTCCTTTGCCGGGATCGCACTCATTCGTTCTCACATGAAAGTAGAGAAAGTTTTTTTTAGTACTCGGCGACGCGCTTAAAGTAAATCTAAACACAATTCAATTCCTTTCCCTTTTCATTAATTATGAATTATGATCCTCATTATAAACACCATCATTCTGTTAATTACACGACGCTGAATAGATAGCGTGTAAAAGCGTTATTTGAAAAGAAAATTGTTTGTTAGAAGTATGATATTTGATTTTTGCTAAATTTCAGAGACTGAACGCTTTGAATAAACAATGAGCGTAAAAATGACGCAAACTCTAAAAATATTTTTCGCCACTCAACGTCGCTCGTTTAAATAATACATTTTTCCGCCTTCTAACTCTCTGTATGTATAAGCAGCAGCAAATTAATGGATCATTGACTTTAACAATCCCACACACTTCCTAATATATACTTTAATATAGTATGAGGTATACTCGTGAATGCTTTGCCATACCGTCTGCCACTCCAGTAGATACCCAGGATTCATCGGAACAACAAGTTATAATATTCTCTCTGATCAAAAATACACGAGTATTTCCAACACAAAGCGTCTTCTGATGTACTCAACTCAAAGAGGAAATTGCCATCAGGGACTATAACCTTCGTCATGTCATGAGCGCGGAATGACAAGTTTGTCGGGGGAAAATTTGATCGTCGAAAACCGAAGCAGGTACGTGGGATGATGGCCCACAAGCAAGCCACACACACGACTATGCGGAGCCAACATCCGTGCGAGAGCGGCTATCGATTTTACATCACAAACGGAAGCACGCGCGCGCACACCCCCCTTGTGTGATAACGACAGCATGCTGCTGCTCTATTAGCCGAAATTGAGCGAGGGATATTTTGGGCTGACGATACTTTTGCTAATGGTTGATCCTGAGCGAAAACTATTTTGCTTGATTGTGGCTGTAAATACAGCAGTAGTCTCCATTATCGATGACATATAATTTCCGAATTAATCCGCGTCGCCACATAGAGTGCCTGGTGCAGTTGTTACACCAAATTAAATTACTCCCCCGACTTTCTGGGGTCGTGTACACCCAGCTGACGTTCGAACCAAATCAATCTTCCCTCTCATGCACTATGTATACGTAGGCCGCCGATAAAAAAAATCTCTGAATGAGTATATACCGTAATGCAATTTTCATTGCCTACTGGCTCTTGTATACGTTATCGCGTGGGCCGACGTTGATAGCGTGACGTCACCGACGGCGTAGCGTCACCGCGACGTCAGCTGAGTTGCAGCAGCAGAGAGTGTACACTATATACACGGCCGAATAACGCCGTCGCGCGCATACGCACGTGTGTTGTTGTGCCCCTCTCTGCGGCTGTGATAAGAGCCGTGGCCGCTGATGCAGGAAAGGCCGGTGAATATATAAAAGCGCAGAGGTTCATTGTCACCACTCTGAGCTCTCTTATCGGCTAATGTCGAGCACGTGCTTTTCGCCGTTTCTCGCGATTGACCTATAACTACATTATAGTGATGCAGTCCGCGCGTTTTTATTATTTCTATTTTGCCGCTCGTCGTCGCTGTTATGACGTTCGGGCTTTTAGAGCGCGGATACATGTGCATCAGTTGTGGGCAGCTTATTCGATTTGTACGCGTGTGCCACAGTAGTATGTATATATAGCGCACTTTGTCGGGACGATGAATTACGATCCGAAAAGTGCCGGTGCGTTTAATGGCACGCAGTTATTGAACTGCTGCTACTTCTGCCGATGGACTTCGTTTGATTTGTTACGTATGCGAGAGAACGTTAGTTGACGTCAATGTACTTTTTATTGTCATAACGCTGCAAATGAGATTGCACGTCATTTATGCATCAGGAGCAAGACTTATAACGGAAATAATAATATGATCTCGCCGGCGGGGTGGAAAAAAGAGTGCCAAGCATAAAAACTGCGAATGGAAATTTTATTCACATCTTTGCTCAGCGTATAATTGAATAATTAATACCTCGCGGAGTATAACCGCTCATTACACACGATTTTCACTCGGGCGATATATACAAGTATATAGTTGGGTGTTGTAAATTTTTTGCTCCTGAATTCTGCGGTCTATATACATATACACCTTTCTCGCAAGCTTGCATCATCAAGTCACTAAGTTTTACGTGCAATCGCCGTGAAAAAAAAAAGCGCAAGATTTTTAACTCGCGTAGCATTACGACCGTACAAAGTATATATTGTATAGAAGGAAAGTGAGCAGCAGCCGCAACGACGATTGGGAGACGGATATATATCGACTGCGGCGGATTGTTGCAGGAAGTAAGCAAAGCCAGGACAGTAGTAAAGTAAGGCACGCACTCGTACCTATAGGCCGTACTGAGAGCGAGAAAGAGACACGAGCCGCTTTTTCCGGATTCGTTCGGCTCTAGAAAGCGTGACCGAAGTGCGAAACTCGGCGATTTGACGCCGCTCTGAGCGCGGAACTCCGCGTCGGTCTTCGTATATATGTATATACATATACAGAACTGTGTGTAAGTGCAGGACAGGTGCATCGATCAAGCGCAGTCCCCGATATATCTGCGTTATTCAAGTGCAGCGCTGCGTATTTGTTTTTAATCACGATAAGCGCGTGACGATTAACGTTTCGTATATTGCACTCGACTCAGTCTCGCGCTCTTTTTTCTACTTTCAGGATGTATTATATTAGTATTAGTGGTTTGTTATTCGAGATATAGCGCGTGTGTACGCTCGATTGAATATTGCTGCTCCGATTTATTCTGGGTCAATTCTGCATATTATTCTCTTTTCTGTCGACTGCAGATGAGTGTGTGTTATTGCATCTCTGACAAAAATCCAAACCAGATCCTGCGACCAGGACACGTTTCGATTGAATAAATCATACGCACGTCAATCACAGCATCAGCTTTTGAAATTCCAATAAAATCTACCTTAGCAGACGTTATGTATACACCGGTAAGTCAGGGATAAAAAAAGAGAGACGTAAAGTTTATCGGCAGAGAGTTTTTTTTAGTTCCCGCAAGACCTGCTACTGCTGGAACGTCGCTAGTGAGCAGCAACCGTCGCCGGCAAAGTCAGCCTCGTGACTTACCAATCGAGTCTCAGAAAGTCGTCGTCGGCACGTGAGACAGCTGCTGACGTTTTTTCTTTTTCCTACGGACAATTGACCCTTCGATTGCGGCGGCTAAACGATTGTTCGTCTTCATCAAGTCGAGCACGCGGGATTAATGAAAAACAAGGGGTTAGAGGAAGGTCGAATTGCTAGTCTGTTTATTTTTTTACTTGATAGTTCTCGACATAGCCGCTTATTAAGTAAAGAGCACGAGGGATCTCGTTGTTGTGGCATTGCTTGAACAAATAAATCCGAATCATATTTATCGATCGTTTGAGGCGTTTATATTATACGCTGTAGTGAGTTGCGGTTTATTTATCCTGTTTTGCGTCTTGATGACGATCGCCGCGGGGTTTTACCGCGCGCGCGCGCAAGTCTATACTACTTTTGTATTTTAGAAATTCCCAGAGCATCAGCTCAGATATTGTAATCTCCTCTCAGTTATACGGAAAGCAATTACTATTAAAATTTCTATGTAACAACGATATCGCTTTGAAATTCAATCCACCCTCTCTCCCATTATAGCCCAGCGAATAATCGATGGAAACAATCTCAGCCCCCACACTCTATAACATTTCTCTCTCTCTCTCTCTCTATCTCTCTCTCTCTCCCGTATATACATAGCATATCGAGAATCACAGACCGAGACAAAGCCCCCTCGGTGTATT
The DNA here is from genome assembly GCA_900474235.1 of Cecidostiba semifascia. NCBI lineage: Eukaryota > Metazoa > Arthropoda > Insecta > Hymenoptera > Pteromalidae > Cecidostiba > Cecidostiba semifascia. The sequence goes on from UCQR01072749.1 coordinate 18,258, forward strand.
TTCTCCAGACTCGATCATAGTACACTAGGTTGGCGCCTATAGGGGGGCACGTGGCTATGGTTATACTACTCCTCCGCGTGTGCGTACTTGCGTCCGCTCGTTATGCATCGACTACGTATACCTGCTATACTGACGGCTGCAGGCCGCAAGTTGCGCTCGGCCGCCGGCTCGGTCCCCTTCTTCTCTCTCTCTCTCTCTCTCGTCGCCGTGCGCGCGAGCAGTGTTTTAAACTCCAAGAGCACTAGCCGCCGTCAGTCGCGTCCGGAACGTTGACGAGAGCGGAGTGTATGTGTGCGTCTATCTTATCAGTGATTCGCGAGTGGATTCTTTATTATCTCTGCTGTATAGATCTCGTCCGGTGTGCATCAGTGAAAAATTGGAGATCGGTCTCTTATCTCTCTCTGTCGCGCCTGTTGGAGAACAATATTTGACCGAGTGATTCAGTATGTAAACTGACGGCTAATATGCGGTGAGAAAATATTTCTTTTCCCGTTTTTTTTTTTTCATCTCTCTCTGTTTGGATCGACAACCCCTTGATGTGATTGCCTGAAAAATTTGAGGAGTGGAGAGGTTATTCAGAACTGCACACTGTAGGATTAAAGCTTCAAGTTTCAAGTGAAAAGCCTGATTTGCATTTGAACGAACTTGTGGAAGCGCTGATGGTCCAAGTTTGGAATTCGAGTAAAACTTGCTCAATCAACTCCTGAATTGTTTAGCTTCCGCGCGGCCGAATTATTATCTCTGCAGAGGCAGCTTCCAAATTCGTTAAACAACTTTTCAACTAGCTTCTCGAAATAACCGCTCATTTGAATAAAATAATTTGTTGCTCTCCCTCGACTATACTATACACTTTATTTTTGTTGACGGCGTCTTAAAATTCTTTCTCTCGTGCGCAAAAAAAAAATTCACTACAAGCTTTGCTCTGAAACCCAACTTCAAAAGCATTGTTAAACCGGCACTCTCTCCCCTCGAGACTTGCGAGCAAAGAATAAACCCCGACGCGCGAAAAATCGCGATAGAATTTTCCTCCTGCGCCGCCGCCTACTTCTTTTCCTCCCTTTGCGAACGTATACAGTATAAAATCTCGAGTTTTCCTACAAGCGAAACTTTGTTCTCGATTACATGATTCATGCGCTGCTGCAGCAGCAGCAAAGAACTCTCGAGACCGGCGTTTTGTTGCTGAAAAAGGAGAAACACCTGGAGAAAGTACACATTATTATACATGTATGTATATCGTTGAAAAATCGATCGAATGCACGTGCTTGTGTGTGTATAAACCTTCGCTGAAAAAGCAGCTCGGCTTAATATACGTCAGCGACGGCTGCACGTGTGTATGTGTATTATGCGGTATATAACAACACACAAGACTCATTAAGAGCACGTGCAGCGGTGGCGGCGGTCTTTTCAACGATGGAAAAGCGTGAGTAATCGCACCTCGGTTGTTATATACGTTACCGTACGCGAGTCACTTCGCGAGTGACTCTTCGCGAGTTGGCTGTTAGCCGAGAGGCATTAGCGGCGATAAAGGAACGCGACCGAGTTTCGTCATCGGTTAATAATTATATTTGCTGCTATGCTGCACATATACGCAGGATCCGATATGTTTTTAGTTGTCTTCTCCTCTTCGATTCGCAGAACTGCTACTGCTACACGATCTGTCATTTCGCGACCGAGGCTTCGCCGCGTATCGGAATTATCTTAATTGCCTCGCAGGATAACTACGTATAGACGCTTATATATGTATACGGTATACATGTTGGTTGGATGAGTTCCGATGCATATCTGTAACTGTACAGTGTGCTTTTACCACGCGCTAGATCGGAATCTAGTTAGAAGGCGCGGACTATAGAAAAATCAATAAAATCCAATAACCCGATAATGGACAGTATTTCTATGTTGCTTTTTGCGTGTGAAAGAAAAATTCGGAGTATATTATAAACGTCGACGGTCTTCGCGAAGCCGTAATCTTCAAGTCATTGACAACACATTCCATCAGCTCGCGATGTTTCTTATCGTTGTACTTTTATAGCGTGATTTACAATTCCAATAGCACAGTTTAGCGTTTTATATCAATAGAGGATGAAATAGATCCATTTTCAGCTTTATGAATTCATTGACTCCGTATATAAAAACCGATTACATTCGAACTCTATACTCTATATCAAATTTTCCCACAAAAAAAGTCGACGATCATTTTACAGCCCCAATTTGTAGCAAAAACAAACCGCACAATTTACCTATTAGCAGATTATATCGCGTTTATCGACCCGCGGCGCAAGAGTGACATTGAGAACCATTTTACAGTTCCGAAAAATTTCCGAGCTCCAACTTTATGTATTCGTCCTCGAAACCGGTATCTCATCTCCGCCAACCGGATTAGCGGTTTTTCGATATAACAAACCTACCGAGCGCACATTTCTCGATGTTCGCACAATGCTCTCCATGAGAAGCTACGACGACGGCGAGTATATAGTCCAGGGACACATCGTTCACCTTCTGTATAATAAGTAACAGCTTCCTTCGAGGAGTATACAATATATCTCTCGCTTTTCGTCGTTATCTAATTCGCGCGCTAGATTTTATCGGCACTATATACTTATGCAACGTGCTTTCCGTTTCTTCGCGCAAACGGCCTTCCTCGATAACGCGCTCATTGTTGCAGTGTGCCAGTGCCACGAATCAGCGGTTTTTCTTTTTTTTTCTATTCAGTCCGCGTGTATAGGTGTAATTATGATTAGCGCGCGGCTTTTTACCCGCGCGCCAGAGAATTTGCATTGATTTTCGCCTTTGTGCTGCCGAGGCAATTGCTTCTTCAAGGGTTTCCGTACATCAGGTATATCGGGTCAAGTTTAATGATGAGAGGCTTTCAGAGATTTTCTAAAGCTCATCGATTTTTTTCACTTCACTTGGTGTATTTTAAGAAGCAGCTTAGTTTACGAATCCCAAACTTTTGCAATTACTCAACAGCTGCAGCCTCGTATATATAATCTCTCTCTTGCTGTATGTACATATATAATTATAGACACATGAGTTTTCCGGACGACGATAATCCGCGGCGTCGCGACAGGGCGTATATATACGTATATACGGGAGAATCGGCGGCGACAGGCACCGGTTTATCGAGAGGCTCTTATCGCGAGCTCTCGCTCTAAGGCAGC
>UCQR01072750.1:8148-19087 GCA_900474235.1 Cecidostiba semifascia
GGGGGGGGGGGGGGCACAACAATAAACTTTCGCGGAAAAAAAAGCCTGCAGCCATCGCAGCGTCATAAAGCATCGGAGAGTGCGGAGTAAACAACGAGAGCTCGAAAATCCCAAGCGCCGGCGAAAAGTGACTCTCCCTCGCGCTCGCGCTCGGTAATTACGGCAATTCGCCGGCGTCATTGACATTCGAAGGCGGATGTACCTTCGCTCGCTCGCTGGCTCGCGCTCTCTCGTAACGCTCGCGCGCCAAGAATCATCGACCTCGGGCCTCGATCCATTACGTAGTTAGAAAGAAAGTTTGCCAGTTCATCGACACCTGTTACACTCGCTCGCGGCCTCTACTTTACAGTGCGACTGTGTGAGTGTGTGCGAGCGAGGCATCTCGAAGACAAGAGAGTCGGCGTCAACGACTCCTTCCGCCTCTATATACAGCGTATATATGTGTGCGCGTGCAAAACTTTCTTCCGAGAGCCGTGGCGATGCCGATGACCGGAATTTTGAGCCGTGTATATGCGGCCCGGGAAATTACGTGTAATGGCCAAGCGCGTAACCGAGCGAGGTTCTTGACAATCGGAAGTGGGGCTCTCCCGTTTCCTTTTTACGCGCTTCTCTATAGTATACGTATTTATGCGCATATAAGAGAGGAGAGAGAGAGAGAGAGAGAGAGAGGATGTTTTCGAGAATGTGCGCGCGCGAGAGAGCTTCTTTCTTTTTCTCGAGGGGCCGGCGCGTGAGCGCGTTTGCGGAGAAAGTGTTACGTTTAAAAGTACCGTAATGTGTAATGCGATATATGTTAATGCCGGATTGCCGCTGCTCCGGCGCGCTAGTCGTGTTTTCATCAATGTTTTCTTTTCGAGTGATTTATTATTTTATCGACGGCCTGCAGTTGATATAAAATTAATCGGAGAATTCATCGAGTACGTCGTTGCGGACATTTTTTATTTAATGCAGCGACAGTCACGACGACACCTGCGATGAGTTATTGATATGCTTCATTGGACATTGCAATGGAATCAGGTACTTTGATTGGTGTATAACAAAAATAAGATGTTTCAACAAAAAAACTCCACTGTATATTTTAGAGAAAGAAACAATTCAAGCTCGAATCCTTGACCTTAGAGCCCGGAGGCAGTCATCAAGTATAGCGTAGTCAAGGGCTCGCCCGCAAACTCTTTCCCTCTCGTCGCAATTTCGCGGTATCTATATAGAAGTCGCGCGCGCGTGTTTTCTCGACTATTTCTCCGCGCGATCCGAAATGGGCCGACCGGTAATTCTCCGTCTCTGTCGCGCCTCCTGCAGCACGTAACGGAGCGCTCGCTCGTCTTTTTATCGTACATTTCACCTTTCTACTTTGCAATCAAGCACTTTCATATTGCTTTCACTTGGCCGATGAAAGTACCGGCCCCGCAGCCAAGTAGGCTGTCTCTATAACTCCGTCTCTCTCTGCCGCGTGTAAGCCGCGCTCGGGAAACAATCTACCGTTATAATCGGACTTCGATTTTTGTTTACACAAACGTTTCGCCTCTGAAATGGTTTTTTCATCTCTCTTTCACACACACACACACACACACTGAGGGCGGATTTGCTTTCGAGGGCGCACGAATTTCCAAGTGCATCAAGTCGAGTTTGTCCGCGGCGTGGATTTCGGAATTTCGGGGCCAGTGAACTTGACCGCCTCGATTTTACGAGACCTCAAAACGTTGTGTGTAATACGACGGCTCGAGTTTCGTGGAAAATTACTCTTTCTTTCTCGGACCGTGATTTGTTTTCGATGTTGGTTACATTTTTTACTCCATCTTATGCTTTAACGAGAGGGCGATTTTTCAAGAAAATCCATTTGCATGTTTTATAGCTGCCTCCAGTCCGTAATTAATCCAAACTACATATTTCTTTCTTTATATTGCCAATAACGCTCTGCTGCGAAAATGAAAAGCCACGCAAGATTTTTGCAGCTTTTGCATGAAAAAGAACGGTGACGCAAATGACGACGATTGAAAGTACAAAATCGCAATAATGAGTGAAAAAGGCGTTTGATGTCCGACAGCAGCGCGCGAATCGTATTACACTACTCTCAGCAGACTGCAGTATATTAGGAAAATCAATTTGCAGCAGTGGCGTCGAGAGCTGCGCGCTGCCGCTCACGGGCACAGCTCGCGTGCGCAATCCCGATTACACCTGCATCGTCACTGCACTATTACTTTAACAGTTACACTTTCTCTCTAAACTTGTCCTCTGGCCGGCTTAGCTTCTCTGTGGACGAAGAGAAAGAGATATCGCGTTTCGCGTATAGTTTCGCTAGCGAGAGAGAGAGAGAGAGAGAGAGGAGAAAAAAAATTATGTTGTTTGCAGCGGCAATTCGATCGCCGCGGCTTTTGCGGTCAGTCCTTTCTTTTTGCAAACATCGAAAACATTATCGAGCTGTGCAAGTAAGCATAGACGCCAATTAACTGGCTTCCGAGCGCGACTTTGACCATTATTTTGTTTTATTCAGAGCCGTTAAATTACTGTTTATCGATTTCGTTTAACCGGTCAGACTATAAGTATAGTTTATTTACGAACGTTTATAAAATATATATCTGTAAAGTAGTAATATTGCATTCGAATCTTGTATTAGAGCTTCAAAGTTATCACGTGTGATAATATTTTCACAAGATTTTGCCAGTCGCATCAGACGTTCGTTCCTTTATATATGCGCACGGGCATATACATTCATGCAGGAGTCATTAAACTCTCACAATTATTTCTATACATCAGTGAGAAAACAAGCAATAATAATTCAAGAGTGTAAGCATTCATATAAGCTAAATACATAATTGGATTAAATTATTTTATAAACAAGCAAAAACTACTCGCGAGCGCGTATGACACAGCGGGAGTAAACATTATTCTTCGCGGTGTCGGTGACTGCTGAGCTTGATAAATGTTTCGAATAAAGTTGCAAAAAGCTTCTTCTTACGAAATAAATCGTTTTCTAGGAAATACCGCCGTCTACTTTCCTTTATTTTGCGCTGTCTCGGCACGTGTCGCCAAATTCACATCAAGGAGAAAAATCGTATCGCGTGGGTGTGCGAAAGAGCTCATACATATACGTATATGCAATCGCTGAATTTAGCAGTATGGCGGTGAGGTTCGTGTGCGTTGCAGTACAAGGTGATTGGCCGCGACGACCGAAAGGTTGACCGGACAAGTCCGTGGACGTAGTTTTTTTTTTTTGAAAAAGAAAACGGACGCGGAAACGCGCGATGTAACACACTGCGTGCGTGTGTGCTTGTATCGTAATTACAAGAGCTGAGTCAAGGGAAAATGTGGCATCGGTACAGTAATAATCCATGTGGCCTGACAAACGCGTGACTCATCCTCGGGATTCGAGTCATTTGGACGTTTGCGCAAATTTTTCAGAATCGCGCGCGCGGTGAAATTGAATTTTGCGCCAGAAAGCTCTGTTATTATAAATATAGATGTATATAATATGGGCGCGTTCGAAGCGTCCACGTAAGCGATTCGAGTATCAACGCAGTAGATGAGCTAGCCAAATCTTACGAATCTTGGCTGAATGAGATACATACAGAGGAGCTCTCGCCTTATTCGTTTCCGCAAGTTTATCGCAGACTTTTTCCACCGATGCACCTGTGCGCGAGCGCGAGTATAGTGCGCCTCGGCGATTGCACAACGCCTAAAAATACCGGGGAAGCAGAGACGGCGTCACTATAGCACCGAAAATAAATGCGCGCGAGCAACGAACTGCGTGTCGCCGTGTGCATGTATATTATAGCTATAACTTTTCGCAAAATCTTGCGGCGAACGTCGATTTTACGTGCAACGATTATACACGTGGACTTGGCGTTCGTGGAATATGCGCAGATTGTGAGATTCGTTGAAAACAGTCCATTGGTCATTAATGCCCTTGTTGTGTCATCAAAAAATTTGCGCACTCGCTAGTGATCTGTATATAGCTGTGCAGCTAATTCGTCTAGAACTATTTAGATCGGTCGCTCAGTATTATAGCGGGTGATGACTCATTGCTAGTGTTTGTTTACTCCCGATCGGGGTGGTTTTTAAATATTGCGTCGTGTTGCGCGACATTCGCATGTCTTTACATCCCAATTTGAAGTGTCATCATCGTCGCTAATTCGGATGATGAGAACGAAAAAAAAATCTCGATCATGCATAACGGCTCGGAAAATTTCGTCAGGTGCTGTAAATCTCACGAGCTCGGTGTACATTATAAACGTGATGCGTGTATATATATAAACGCAACAAAAGAGGGGAAGACGAGTCGACTCGGAAATAAGTTAAGGGGAGCGTAGAGTCGAGAGGGAGAGAGAGAGAGAGAGCATATAAGTAAGTATAGTCAGGCGTCGGGAATCGTGCGTCGGGCGCCGAGAGTTCGCTGCTCGACGGGCATTTCGGGCGCAGGCGCAGACGAGAGAGGCAAAGTTAACAAAATTACATAAAAAGTGAAGGTGACCCGCGAGCCTGGTGATTCATGGGGGCTGATGCCCTCGTTGTCTGGCGTTTAGGAGGTGGAGGACGACGAGGATGAGAGGAGAGGTTGTTGCCTGATGCCTGCAGCGTTGCAGAGAGGGAGAAAGTGGCTCTGCGTGTTATGTTGTTTGCCTCTCCTGTCCGTCCTCCTACTCCTACCGTCGCCACACATATACATACACACGCACATACTGCCGCTTAATTCTTTGTTTTCGCTCGAGCGTCTATTCTATATATTCGCTGGATCTCGATTTTTAAAAAAGTCCCAATTCAAAAATGCAGCCAAGAGCTTGCGTAACCCGACGTAAGACTTTTTTGTATAGCTGTTGGAAATTTTGACGATACCAACGACCGACAAGAGGCGTATGATTTAACGATTCTGTTTTCTGCAATTATCGTATGTCATGTCATGTGCGCCTCTCATCAAACGTCGACGCCCGATTTCGCAAACGTATGTGTGTGTGTTGTATGCACGAGCGATAAAACTGCCGAGAGCGAAAAATAACAATTTCGCCGAATCGCGAGCCAATCAGGCGAGATATAGACGTCGTGTGCTCGCAAACGAGGAGAGGAGAAAAAGGGGGAATCGCGAGAGACGTTGAACCGAGGCCGATAAAAATAGAGCAGTAAGCGAATGTCAAGGTCAACGATGTTCGCTCTCGTCGCGCGCGCGGCTCCGCAACACAAAGCAGCATACAGTCTCAGCCGTATAGGCACGAAAAAGAGAGGAACCCGATCTCTCTCTGCAGGCAGTGCAGGCGTATATAGGAAAACCAGCGATGCGCAGGTGCGAACGCCGACGGATCCTCGAATTTCGAAATGGGGCTTCCTCGGAATATTCTTCATATTTTTTTACATTTTTTTACCGCATAATTTTATTGCGAAATTCAACTATTCCGCGATGCTGACGATTATTTTTTAACGCCACGTTTCTGCGCAACATTGTGTATTTCTGAAATACGTTAATCGACCACTATTGCATTTGCAAATAATATTGAAATTTACTCAAGTCGCGTAGTGCGATTAAGGAAAATTCGCGTTCAATGACAGTGTCGTCAATATTGACGTGATTCTACGCATACGTATGTGTTACGACTGCAAAACGGCGAAAACAAAAAAAAAAAAAAAAAAAAGGAAGCACTAACTTTGGCTAACGTTTTATAATGATAACCTCATCAATTACTTTTACCATAATTTCTACTTCCTTGTACTTCCTCGATCATTACGCAATCGTGACCAATTATTAATTTTGTTTTCTATCTACATCATCTTTCTTCAACCGTAGCAATAACAAATATTCCATATACATTACGCAAACATCCTTCCGCAAATAATCGCATCATCATGCAAGCATTATTCTAAAAAATTATTACGTTTCGAATTCTGCTAAACGTTTTCATCATTGCATAAAAGGTGTAGATTAATTTTCGTTTTGTAATTAGTCGTTAGAAAGAAGCGCATAATGTTTGCAAAAATCTCCCGGTATAACGAGCCTCGTCATATCGCGATGCGCTCAGCGTGGCGGCGCGGCGCAATCTAATCAGAGAGACCCGGCGCGGCGCTGTCACAGCTTTCGCTGCTCCTCTGTCTGTCTCTCTCTCTCTCTCTAGAGCATCGCGATCTCGCGCCGGCGCGAGGAGTGGGGTCGCTTTGGTGCGTTTGAGTGGGGAGAGCGGGACGAGGTTATAGGAGAGACAAAGAAACTCTCTTCGTTTAATTTTATTACGCGATATCTGCGTGTTTGCACGCACCTTAGCCTTGTAAATGGCCCGGGACGGAGAGAGGAGAGAGACAGAGAGAGAGAGTGAGAGATAAAGAGGGAGATGAGCCCGAGCTTGCGCAGGTGAACGGCTCCGGCTCGTTTTTTCAAGTTCGCCTGCACTTGAACTTGAAATTGTCGCTCTCGGCCGACGACGAGTATTATTTGGGAGCCGGCTCGAGGGCTTTCTCTTGAAGGAGATTTATATTTTTTAAAGCTGACGCGTTAAAAGGGTCGGACTTCGTTGTGCGGCTGGAGCCTAATGTATAGGGGACGTAGATTTCCATTTCAATCAACGGCGAGGATTTTCGCGTTGCGATAGCGAATTAAATGGCGGAAGGTATATCCGATGTAAGTAATTGAGAGATAAGGGATTACATATATTCGTTATTGCGAAAAAAAGAGTGTATAACAATTGAACTTTGAATCATACTCGAGGTGTATACGTAGTTCCTGGGATGAGTCACTGCAGTAGTGGCTGCAATGAAAATGTTGTTATTGAAGCTCCGGGAAACCTTCGCGTTTTCCAATTCATTCTCGAGAACTTCCGATTGGTAATTGTCTTCCTCATAGCCGCGTTGGTTAAATTTAGAATCTAGTTGCAGCTCTGCGTAAATACAATCATTCCGGAGACTCGCGAAAGAGAGTAATATATAAGAATATTAATAATCGCGGAAGGCAGATAAAAATGGGCGAGAGGACAGAATATGAAAAGTAAGGTGTAAACATTGCACAATATCGAGGAAATTTCGTTATCGACAGCTCGTAAATTTACTAAGTTTTGTCGAAAACAAAAAGCTGCAGTTTCATTCTTAAAAAAACTCGTTCAGAACGTCATCAACATCAGCAGCAGGAGCAGCAAAACGGAGCACTGTCTTGGGGGCAGTAGGGGAAGAGTCGGGTCTCTCCTTCTCCTCGGGCACTGCAGCGGAGAGGTAGTAGGGAGCAACGGCAGCTCGTAAACCTCGCGTAAACTTCCCCCCGAAGTCTCTTCTCTCTCGCTCTCTCTCTCTCTCTCTCTCTCTCTCTCTTACTCTCGGCCGTCCGTTAGTCGCGCGGCAGTAGAGAGTAGGTGGGAGAACGAGTGAGAGAGAAAGAGGAGGTGTGGAGGCGCGCGCTTGCAGCACACGACGCGGTCCTATACACAGCGCGAGCGAGCGAGAGAGACAGAGAGAGAAAAGGAGTCGGACGACATTGGGGCCGACGACGGCGGCGCTCACGTACAGAGTAGTAGTAACAGTCGAGAGAGTGCGAGCGCCCGCGCAACGCAGAGTCAGTCAGTTAGCAGCGCGCCGTTCTACCGCGCGGACGTGTTTTTACTAAGCTCTCCTTAACACACAATAATACATACACATACATACATCAGCTGCCTCTCGAGGTACTTTGGATTTTAACTCAGAGAGATACAAAGTGTTGTGACTTGTTCGAGTCCGCATACCATCGAGTATCGGAGGAGAAAACTTGAGTGATTATTGCCTTCATTTTTTGCGATCGAGTACTGTCGCAGATAAAAATACTGTGCAAATCGATCTTCTCGCCGAGAAGTAAACTGTGAATTTTATTGAGTTGAGTGTGCTGAGCAGAGTGCATCAGCGCGACAAGTAGCTCCGAGGAGCTTTCGAGTGGAGCTGGAAGACAGCTTCGGACGAGATTGTATGACAGAGTGATCGGCAAAAGTGGATCGCAAGATTTCGCCGGCTTCCTTTACCAGGGAACCTTTTACAATTGGTGAGTTTCTTAATTTTATTTCATTTTCACTCTCAGACCCGATCGCACTACTGACGCAAGCATCATTCCTACGACAACCCTTGAAACTCACAAAATTGCATCATCGCGCGTCACCACCCTTCGAAATATCGAACTCGACGCGCGAGCGCTTTCGAAGCATCGGAGCACGTACAGGAAGCAGTCGTAATCTGTCATTGCATTGAATGGAGCCGAGCGCTGAGAGGCCATCAGAGAAGAGAGAGAGAAAAAAAAAGAATAACCGCACGCGATAACGAGGACTCTCGAGAAGGTCTGCCGGCGGCGGCACTTACGACACTTACATATATCGCGAGCGCGCTTTGGATTCTGTTGCGTCACACATCACTCGAGGTCGCGTAAACGATCGTACTTGTAAGTACACCGCGCTGCAGAAACTGCCGTCGAAATCAGCAGCGACGACGAAATCCGACGCGATTCTCCTCGTGTCACGCGATTCTTTCTTCCATCGGAAATTTCGTTCTTTGTCTTATTCTTGTTGTTGTATCCTCCTGGGCAAGGTCGCAAGCTAGAAAAAAAAAATCGCGTTTCGACAAAGGGGCGCGCTTTAAGCAAAAAAATATTTATAGCCTTATCGCTGCGGCGACGAGGGCTCGATAAAAATCCAATGGTTACGCAAAAGATAGAAATAATCGATGAAGCTTGCTGCTGCAGTGATTCATGAATCCGAGACAATAAAAATTCCCGCCGAGAAGGTCATCGAATCCGCAGCAGAGCCCGCCGACGCGTCAGTGCAGTGCATGTGTGTTTTGACGCGCGCATCGCTGCACTACACTGCTATAACTGCTTATACGCGCGGAACAGACTATAGACCCCGATACATCAGGCCGCCGCGCCGCCACCACCGCAGGCTGTTGCTCGACATTGCTCCAAATTTGTTCGCCTCGCTATTGTTTCGACACTTCCTCGCTGTATGTACTTCCATTTAGCCTTGCGGTTTACGGACATGTTTTAGCCTAGTTTTAGCCGGAATATTGTCAAAAGTGCTTGCTTGATAGCGAAAAAAATCCAAGGCTTTGCTCTACTTACAATTAGTTCAATCAACTATAGGAATCATGTATACTAAAATAGCAGCTCTCTCCGTTCGAGCATTAAATTAACGGTCAATAATAAAGGAGAGAAAATCCGGCGCTCGTCTCTTCGACTTACTTATATACTTCGCGGTGTGGCGGAGAGCGAAGCACGTGGCCGCGGTTGATCCTTGGAACGGGACTGCGAGTTGCTGCCTCCCCTCCCCGCGCGCGATGGCTCCCCTCTTCTCCATCGGCGACCGATTTGTACTCTCCGCGCGCGTCTATAGACATATATACACATATATATATATAGCGGCGAGCGAGCGCGCGAGAAAAGTGGGCCACGGCCTGATTTGCAGAAACTCGTGTATATGTGTCTCTCGCATGCATTATTATATGAACGTACGGACGAGCGATGATATAAGCGACGACACTGCTCTCGCATGCATGCATGTAGGACCGAAGGGCAAATAGAGAGAGAGAGAGAGAGAGAGAGAGAGATGTGCATGTGTGTGGCCCACTTTTGTGTGCACGTGCATGCACACACACACACACATAAGTTGATTACCGGCAACCTTCACCCTATTTCGCGCGCTGACCTATATTCAGCGCGTACTCGCGAAACGGCACTCAGCCGAGCATTTAACGAGAACAATAGAGCTGTGTCGTTACAAAATCTCGATATCGCTGTATTGTAGTACACATATTATAATAAGAGCAGGTGGCGGTCGTCTATACTATACAGTATATAATATTGGCAGCAAAAGAGAGCTCGAACGAGGATACGCTCGCGGAATCCGGGCCAATGCTACTGGCAAAAAAGCTGAATGAAGTTCTATACATTACAGTACATACACATACTCACAACTGATGTCTCGCGAGCCGGCGTGAAAATTTTACGTAAGCCCCGTGCAATTTCGCACACGATTTCAAGGACGAGCGAGCAAACGCGGCCAGCCATTCCTCCCGGCCGTTTACAGCTATAGACTCTGGAATATAAGACACGCGTGCGTATAGTTTACCGTTCCTTTTTTACATTAGAGAGATCGCGTCTAACGGTTCGTCGCGCGCGGAGATTCAGCGCTCTCTTCTCTCTATCTATCTCTTACTTATATAGCGGCACGCGCTTATACGTTCTACTCTCGAGCCTATTCGTATATATTCTTGTATACGCGCAGGTACAGAGGCTATGGGTCGTTACGTTGACCTTTGCCGATATGTGTTTTTCTTAAATTCTTCTCTTCACGCAGCGAGGACAAAAAAAATAAGCGCCTGCGTGACGAAAGCGCGGGCTGACACATATATCTCTATCATAACGGGGGCTTTTATCTCTCCCCTGTGCGGGACGCGGTTACGTCAGCCCGCGGTCTACTTGTCTCCCCGTATCGGCGATCGATACACGAGCCGCTGCTGCACGTGAAACGTAAAAAAAATCAATCGCCGCGTTGTCTATGTGTGTGTGTGTTGCTGCGCTGCATGTGCATAGCTATATAGGGAGACGACTTTTTGCGCTCGGCTGTGTGTCTGTGGACGAGGGCATAGCGGCGGCCGCGAAATCGCGTAACTCGGCCACTGCCGCTGCGTTCCACGTATATATAATACACTTATAATACCGCTCGTCACATGTTTTGCTCTTTTTATAAAAATTGAAAATAAACATATTCGATATCAGCGGCAGGAAATTTTTGCGGTTCCGCTTATCGTTCCTCGTGAAATATCCCGGTGACGCGATGCTTGTTATTTTTGCGCTCATCGTTGACGTAACCTTACGTAAGCCCATGCACGAAAACCACGGCTTCCTCGGATTTTTTTCCTTTTCGCGCTGCGGGACGAGCGGTGCGGCGTCGCGATCCGTTAGCCGGCCCATTATCCTGGAAGCGGTATAGTCGCCGCAGCCGAATTCTCGTACGGGCAACGG
>UCQR01072750.1:19107-36216 GCA_900474235.1 Cecidostiba semifascia
CCCGATAGAATTTGAACGATTAGTCGCTGGATAATTAACCTGTGATTGCTTATCGCTAGTGCAAATATATAACGGATTGGCATGAATATTTTTGTCAATTTCGACTCGATTCATTCGCACGCGCGCGAATGCGTTTGTATAGTATTAGCCTATTTGAGCGTGAGCCAGATTGACATTTGGAAATTTGAATGACAAAGCCGTATTTGTCAAACACAGCCATTCAGGCAAAATCATCGATGCGCGAAGAAAATATTATACGCGGGATCATAGTCAGATTATGAAAATTAGATCTATTCGAGGAACAACAAAACTAAACCTTATCAGCTCTCTACACGTGGTGCCCGAAATTCATGAATCGAGCCAACAACACGAGAGCGAGCGAGAGAGAGAGAGAGAGAGGAGTCGCGCGTGCGCCTCGACGGACAATTGCGGTCGACGCTGCTCGCGTAACACACATCCACTTGTCTGCGCTCTGCTATTAAAGCAGTTGTACCGTTATCAGGGCCACGATATATAGCGGGGAATGCCGCGGAATCGAACAACAATTTCATTCTACGTGTTATGATGAAACAGGGACTTGGCTTCTCTTTGACTCATCTAGCCGTTATCGTCCGCGGAAAGTCCTCGACTATTCGAGCGGTTGTGCTCATCCGAAAAATTCCATTCGACCTTTTTACCTCTTCTCGGCTGAAGACAAATTTCGAGTCTGAGGTGAGCGCTATTTTCGTCTTACGGCACTATTATTACATCAGAGAGGGAGGCTTGATAATCCCGCGCGTCGAGGTCGACGTCCGCGCGGAATTGAATAATAATCGGGCAGCACACACGCCCCCCGTCGACATAGCAGGCAGCATTTGACGTCGTTATCGCCGGCTGTCATCGCGTCTGGAAAAATTGAAGGAGTCATCCCTCGTAATACGCACGCGACTCTCGCCTATATCGAAATATGTATTTCTCTCTTACTTGTTGTAGCTCGCTCTCTCTGATGCAGCAGCGCAACGCGGCTTATCTTATCGCGCCATGGCGTACTATATACGTACGCGCACTGCACTCGCGATCGATATATTATGTATATTATGCGATCCAAAACAGCTCGTCAAGGGCTCGTCAAGTCTTGCACAACCGGTGCAATAGTGCTGTGTTGCGCGCATTATCGCGACAGTATAAGTAGAGCACGCGGTTTCCCGGAAAAAAGGCATCGGAATATAAACGGGCCGGCGCCACGTGCTCGCTTTGCCATTGCGCAACAGCCGCGCGTCCGCACGTGCCGACTATCGGTGGCTCCGCGGAGAACGTGATCGGTTATGAAAACGATGACACCTCGGCGGGAGAACGTAAGTTTTCCTTATTCTGCTTCCGTCTACTGCTGGCGTGATGCGCTGGAGCTGAAAAAAAGTGTCCGCGGTCCGCGTGTACTAGGTCAGCGTCGAGTTCTTCTATCCGCGACTCTTATTCTTCCTATATTCTAAATTCGAGCATATTTTCGATCAGCAGCGATAAAATGAAGCGAAACGTGCGCGACGCGAAAAGCCCGGAAAACGTGCCGCGGTGACTCGAGACAGTAGTAGACAACTCGCGACGAGTATATATTATATAATTATGGTCGTGTCACGCGGCCGGTCAACGAGAGCTTTAACGCTCTTAGCGCTTCCGCATGTGTGCGTCACACACACACAGCTCTCTAGCGCCTCTCAGCCTCTGATGGATTTTTCCCCGTCGTCTCGCGTGAAAACGTGTTGCTCGCGGCGAGCTAAGGATGCATCGACCGATACATGCACCGGCTCACGATTCTGATACACGTGACTTATACTCGCCAGCGCTGCGGTAAGTAAACACGGCGATTGCGAAACTCACGCGCTCGCAGTTTTTTACTCCCGGCTTATCTATAGTCGGCAGCACGTTATTCACATCACAGCTTTTCCTCGTTCTGCTTGTAATTGATTTTCCATCGCGTAATAAGAGAGTGGCTGATGCTGTTGCGGATAATGATGACACTCATCGCACAATATCACGCGCGGCGGAAAAACGCGAGTAATCCGATATTTTCAGAAGCCAATCGACCCATGACTAATTTTAACCCGAGCACGGTATGACGCAATCTTGAATGAATCAAACGCGATTACACCGACTCGCAGTTCCGAAACTATATTATACTATAAGTCTTGCGACGCGAGAGAAAATCACACATTGTGTCTTTCCGAGTCGTGCGTGCGTAAGTATACGCATGTATAATTAGTAACGTAATGGTTCCTAGCTAGCAGTGTTTTTGATGCGGTAATAGCGCGCTCGTCTGACTCACGGGCTAGCCCGAAACAACCAGCAACCGGGGGAAAAACACTGCGCCACGCGACGAACATCGAACGTTTCGCGGAAAGAGATTAGGCGGCTCGGCGAATCCGCGCTAATTAATTGTGGTGCGATGAGCTTTTTTCGGGAAGAATGCGCAGCGCTTGTATAAATACGATATTTGCGTACGTGAAAATTTTGATGAATCACGGCTGATGAAAGTCGCGCGCTCTCCGAGAAATATGACGCGCTCACGTGTCTTCGTCAGAATTTCACCTGATGCAAAACAAAAAGTTTGTTATACCGCAAAAAGTTTTCCCCGTATAGAAAACCGCGACAAAACACACGACGGGTTATAAATATACACGGCGGGTTTCCGCATTCCCGCAAAACAAACGAGCCCCCCAAAAAAAGAGACAAAGTAGCCGCCGCCGAGCATTACCGGGTCAGCCGAAATTCGAAATCCTTCGAAAAAGTAAAAAAGAAACGGAGCTCTTATAAGCCGACCTCGAAGAGGCCTCGCCGCGTGTTCGATCGCACGTGAGCTTGTCTCTCTTATATTATTGTATACATAGCTATACTCGCGCACGGTACATACGTGCCGGGCATGATTCCCGCGGGGAGGCATTCACTGTCAAGCGCAGCAGCACGTGGCCCGTAGCCGCACATGTGCGCGCCAAGTGCACACGTAACGCGTGTTCCCCGACAGCGGGCAGGCGCGAAATTATGCATTATGCGAGCAGCAGCAGCAGCAGCAGCAGCTTTATTGTATGTGCGCCGGCTATATTACGCGACGAGTTAACGTCCAATTCATCGGGCTGATTTAGACGTCGGGAGCTCGGTTGATCGATCGCAACTAGTTATTTGTCGTTTTGGGAAACGTTGTGTTTTTATCATCGTTGTGTAACGAGCGCGGCTCAATGATTTACGAGGTCGAGGGAGCCGCATTATGTCAGCTATACGCGTCAGATATACGCGTCGCCTAGAGTATAATATATAGATTCTATCGCGGTAATGAGACAAAGAGTTGTGTGGATTGATAATATCGATTTTCTGCAGGAGTAATAAACGTACATAATCGAACAAGCGCGTGTATGTACAATGTAACGCGACGGCTGCGATGCCCGACGAGTTGACAATGCGATGCAGTTTGCCCCTATCATCGACTGCAGATTTTCTTTTCAACATTGTGTGTTAATTCCATATTGAAATTGCGAGCTCGCGAGTCTAGATGAGATTCCCACGAAGATAACGCAACTCACAGTGTATAAGAGGACGTCCGTGGCTTTATCTGATTTATCCTCGTCTATTCTCGCTCACAGTCGTTCTGTCATTGTTGCGGGCCTTTATAATAGAGTGGAGCGCGATACACATAGGAAAATTCCAATGTTTCTTATACAAAAGAACCTCGTTGCAGCTCAAGAGACGCCGACTGAACTTGAGGCTCTTGCGATCGTTCGAATAACACATACATGTACATACACACATCAGTACTCGCGCGTTTCCCAATTCGGCATTGGCTCTATCTCTCGGCTGGTAAATAACACTGTTGCGTCGCACTTTTTTTCCCCGCCGCGTAAATAGATTACGTCTATTATTGACATTAGCATTACGAAAAACATCTCTCGTTATGCAACGCAGCTGCTCTCATTATGCCCGACTGCGCCTCTGTAATCGATCGAAATTTCAAAAAGCGATTCATGCATCTTGCAACTGCGCGAGTAACAAGATGCAACGCCGAGTCGCGCTTAATATGGTCCGCAGTTACAGCATCACGAGCTATCAATTATGTAGCATCTATTCCGAGCGGCTCTCTCGGAGAAACAGAAAGAGAGTAAGAAAAAGGGGGCAACGCACGCGTGTCGGCCGCAGAAAACGCGGCAATTTTCTTCTTGGCATCGTCGCTATCTCTGTCGCGAGTCACGTGCACCAGACTAGCGAGTGCCTCGGTAATCGCTCCTCCACGTGCTTCTTCGCGCACACACACACAAGCACCCGTCCGTGACGGGGCGAAACGTGCGCCGCCGAGCTTTTTGCTCGATTCTTCGTCTTTTTCTGCTGACTCTCTGGAAAACGATATCGCGGACGCCATTTTTTTTGCGCAAGTTCCCACTCGTGAGCGATGACGAAATTCGAGAAACGATTTGGCCGAGCCATTTATGTCCAAGTCTCGGGGCTTGTTGCAATAAACTTTTGTCATTAATTAATCGAGTTTACGAATAAACAAACTAACGGTGTGCGCTTTTTTTGTGCTTGCAGATGTTCTGAGAAAACAAATTATGGTGGCAGAGTTCATCGCCCGACAGAGTGGATCGCCCATTAACGGTGAGACCGCTTGTCTGAACAGCACAATGCCGGCCTCCCACACAATGGCGCACGCTGGACACGGCGGAGCCCACAACGGCAACCACGAGGCCCACGGGCCCCTCCCGCCCATGACGCATCCCGGACACCACATGCAGCAGCAGCAGCAGCAGCAGCAGCAGTTGCATCACCCCCAGCCCCAGCATATGCAGCATCAGCAGCACCAACAGCAGCAACAGCAGCAGCAGCACCAGCAACAGCAGCACCAACAACAGCCGCAGCCACCCCTGTCGCCTCATCCCGACAGCTACAACAACAACAACAATAACAACAACAACAACAACTATGATTTACGCAAGGAGCTGTTTTCGCAGCGCAAGCAGCGCGAGTTCATTCCCGACAACAAGAAGGACGATAGCTACTGGGACAGGCGCAGGCGGAACAACGAGGCGGCCAAGCGCTCGCGCGAAAAGAGGCGCTTCAACGACATGGTGCTCGAGCAGCGCGTCATGGAGCTCAGCAAGGAGAACCACATTCTGAAGGCCCAGCTCGACGCGATCCGCGAAAAATTCGGCATCTGCGGCGAGTCGGTTATCAGCACCGAGCACGTGCTCGCGGCCCTGCCCGCCGAGCCGACCCTCGTAAAGCGCGCCAAGCTCCAATCCTCGGCGGCGCTGCTCTACGCCAGGACGCCCAGCCCGGTTCACACCTCGGTCATCCACCAGCCCGTCAGCGGCGCCCGCTCGCCCAGGTCCCCGGCCCAGCTTTACGTGCCCGAGACGACCGCGTACCCCGAAGCCGAGAGCTTCCAGTACCCGTTCCCCCACCCAGCGGCCATGCACAGCTTCGACACCTCGAGCGCGCTCAACCTGTCGCGCGGACGCCGCGCCCAGTCGCCCTTCGAGCTTTCTTCAGGCAGCGGCGACGAGAGTGTCCAGATGACGAGCTCGCCCACGCTACTGGCCCAGGCGGCCGGCGCCGGTAACAGCTTGCCCCATAAGCTCAGGCATAAGTCCAGGATCGGCGACAAGGACGCCGCGAGCGCCCTCCTTGCGCTGCAGGGCATCAAGCAGGAGCCCGGCCCAAGAGCCTCGCCGCCCTGGGACAACGAGGGCTCCAGCGACGAGCGCGACTCTGGCATCTCCCTCGGCGCCGAGTGGACGGGCCCGAGCGTCTCCAACATGCCCGAGAGCGAGCGCGAGGTCAAGTCGCGGCTTGACCGGCTGGCCAGCGAGGTTGCCTCCCTCCAGTCGATCCTGCGCCTGGGCAAGGCTAGCGAGGGCCTCGTCAACGGCTCGACGCCGGTCATCAGCAGCACGAACATCAACGGCGTCACAGCCGCTGCTCCATGAAGGACCAGAGCATCGTCGTCGAGCCTCACCGACTGACTATTGCCGATGATGACAAAGAGGCTGCGGAAGCCTCGACGAGGTGCCGAGTCGTGACTGACCGGACGCCTCGGATACACTGATTTCTCTCACTTTGTTTCATCCGTTTCTTCTTCTTCTTGAGACTTTTATGCACAAGACTATCCAAAGATCCAGCAACAGCAGCAGCAGTAGCAGGAGAGGATTCTCGCGCCTTCAGCAGTTGTGGCCTTCTATACAGAGGAGAACGAGAGATGACACGGGCGGACTGATGGAGCTCCTCCTCGTCCGTCCTTCATTTATTTATCAATGATGATG
Source organism: Cecidostiba semifascia (assembly GCA_900474235.1). Lineage (NCBI taxonomy): Eukaryota > Metazoa > Arthropoda > Insecta > Hymenoptera > Pteromalidae > Cecidostiba > Cecidostiba semifascia. Next base: position 25,383 of record UCQR01072750.1, read on the forward strand.
ACGATGACGATGATGATACATACTTCCTATACTGAGAGACTCGGGCCTTGCTGTCGCGGAATTCGGTTTCTCCCGACACGTACACATTTATAAACAAGAGTGAGATGATTTGCGAATTATTACTGTGATAAGGATTCCAGCGCCTCGCCCGAGTCTCGAGACTTTTTTGTATAAATTATATATAAATGTAAACATACATACATACATACATGTATGTTATATCACACGACGCAAAGTCGGATCGAGGGCAAGAGCAGCGGTTTTATCGAGCTTATACGTCTTAAGCGTCGTCCTCTCTACTTACACAAATACACACACAGACTACACACATAACTGTGTGTAACATAACTAAACATAACTAAACACTACACACACTCATAGACACACACACACACATCTGCGTAACAACACGAAAACGCAGTTATGCTTAGCCTATCTCTATACATATGCGTACATATATGTAAGAAAAAAAGATAAGACATTCATGTATTTTTGTGTATTATTACGCATGTACTCGTTTAAAATTACGTCTTTTGCATCACGTCTGACTTTGCTTGCTGAGTGCATAATACCGATGTGTATCTGTAAATACTACACCGCATTAAATCGATATCGCTATTACGTAATAGATCTTATTTCTGAGGAGAAATACGTCACGCCCACACACGCGGAAAAAAAACACATATTACATTTTTAAATAGTTAAGTAATGCTATCGAGAAAAAAAACGACGAAGATGATTGCGAAAAATCCAAGTTCTAAGCAAATTACACAATGTACGACATAGGGAGCTTTAGGATATTTCTTATATTTACTGTCATGATTACTCTCATAAGTTAATCGTTCGTAGCGATGGTTTAACTCATATTTCGATTATCCTATATGGCAAAAGTTGTTTGTTAATCGGTCGAATTCTTTAGATCGTATGTAGATAAATAGAGTAGTACGGAAAACGCGAACGCAAGCCGGTCACCATAGTTAACTCTGTGGAGACAAAGTCGCGCAACCGGCTCCCATCACCGCCACGTATCCCTTAAGGGCTTAGAAGCTTCTTGCGGTCGAGACCTCGAGAGTGCGAGGAGCACCTTTAGCTCTCGATAGCTTCGACTGCAACATTTTTGTTCGGGCTTAATTCGATTTAATCATGTAAATTTAAATCTGTCGCATCTATAATCTATCGACGGTTCTTTTAATTCTTTAGTTCTTTCACACACGCATCAATCGTAATTTAATTATTTTAACGCATCACATTTACTAATCGAATGAATCACGAAAATACGTCATCTTCTCGCGCGTCTGCGTCTTCCTCACTTCAACGATTAAAATACTACGGAACAGTGAATTTGAGTGTTACAATGTGTATATGCAGTTTGGAGCGAAAATTTGAATGTGAATGAATGTCGGAGGATAAAAAAATTACAAACTTAATGTTTCAAGTATTACGCGAAGCCTACAGGTGTATTACCTACACGCTGCATCACACATATATGTACATGTGTACGTCTGTGTTTACAAATCACACCTTATCGGCCATAGCGTCCGTTTCTGTCGCCGTCGAACGTGCATGGAAAACTATAGTCCGGAGTGTTTGAACGGGCAGATAACTTTGCCTTTTTTTTCGAGATAGAAAGAGTTATGGAGATCGGCATTCAACAACGATTGTACACTTTCGCGCATGTACATGTATTTGTATATATTTTAATATTTCAACTTTGTCTTTTTCAATATTAAACGACCACTATTGTATTTTTCTAAAGCGTCGTGCGCTGCTCGTGCGCAGGCGTTGATTTGTACTTGCACAAGGGATACGCGAAATGATCCCGAGTGTTGAGAAAAAGCTTTCATTTCTATAAACGAGGCGAACGTTCAGGTGCCTTCGAAAACACTTTTGCCACTGTAAAAGTCTCGAGCCAGAGTCTTATGGTAAAAAGAAAAGAAAAACAGTTTCCTGCATCTAAGGCAGTTTCTGAAACGGAAACTGCATGGTATGACCACACATTGCGTGAAAAAAAGAGCGAGCTAAAAGGATTGGAAGTTGTTAAAGATAAAAATGTGGAAAAAAAAGTATAAAGACTTTGTTGCATGTGGAAAAAAAACTGAGGTGACGTGTGTTATATATGTGATATCGGCGCGAAGTGAAGTTTCTAAACGCTCCTATGTAAAATTGTAATCGTATAGCTATTCGAAAGCCACTAATTATAAAAAGCATAGTTCTAATAAACTATTTATTATATTAATTGTGTATGTTTTAAGATAGGAGAGAGTGTCTGTGTCGACGGTAAGGGATGATCACGATATAAAGACGTTTAATTTTTTTTACTCAGAGTAATCTTTATTGACGCCGGTTAATGCCGAATTATTTTTTTAAATGCGATCATTTGAAAAGGTTTGACTTTGAAGCATTTCGAACAATTTGCCGGAAAATATAATGCACGACGAGAAAGTTGGAAACTCAGCGCCTCGGAATATATGTAATATGTGTTCGAGTATATAATATAAAGAGATTCCAATTTTCGAGATCGCGACGGTGAACTAATAATCTAAAGATCACCCCTACTAAGCCCAACACAAGACTGTTTATTACTATTCGGTGTTATGCAATGGAAGAATTTCGTCAGTAATTACTTCCTCGTTTGTTTTCTTTTTTTTACAGTATAGTTTGCTCGACATGTACATAAATACACATTATAAGGAACATGCGTATTATGCGTTTATGTTTCCTTAAAATAGTCAGGAATAATGTAAAAGAAAACCAACATTGGACTAAAAGTATAAGCACTCGAAAGTTTCACGTCGTTGAATTGTGAATCATATCTAACGACACTGAAATGGAATTAACCGATAAATTTGATACTTGTGTCCGAAAAATGTCATAATTTATAAATATTGTATTTGACTATTTATAAGCGTCGACTGGAATAAATGTGACCAGCAATAAAATACTTTGTTATCAATTACTCTCTACTACCCACTCCTCGAATACCTATCACAAATTTACGTCTTAAAAAATTGCAATCACTAGATAAACTTTGAAAGATAAAACCTTGCATTTTACAAATCATTTGAGTGATATTACATAAAATTATTCAAAGCAACTTCCATATTGATGACAACGTCATAATCTACATTCTACATAAATGATGAAAAATTCGTATGCATAAGAAGCTAGAAAACATCTCGAGGAAACGAGGCTCATAATTACGTTTAGTTACGCAGATGTCGTTTTACATTCTTTTCCCGGGAATCTACGCAAATATCTGAAATCAATATTTTTGTTCCAATGATGCAATATACTTACACGGTGAATCATTTGAAAATACGCTGACAAGATTAGAAACAGCAGCGCGCCTGCTTTGCAACTACGTCCCAAAACTGCTTGATGGTAAACGTTGGCCAAGCACTTGCAAGGTAAGCTAGAGTATCGGATAAAATCTACCTTATCGACCTGCGAAGTCGTGGCGCTCGAGGTAAATGTCAGAACACATCGTACGATGGTAATTGAAAAGAGTTATCGACCGATGATGCATGAGTATTTACCTTCAAAAACGTCGGTACAGTAGGAAATGATCGACGGTAACGTTCAATTTCATCGATGTTTATCATTGTAGTCATCATACTTTTGATAAATAATAAATGATCGGAGCGATATTCAAATTGAGGTATTTCGTTTATAGATTAAACCAGCATTAAATCAACCTTATCGATAAGATAACGATCGATTGATAACAGATGGCGTGATTTCTCTCAAAGAAGAGTGTAAAAGCGCGACTTTGTAAATTTTTGAAACGGGAAATACATCGATAAAATTTTACGATCACATATCTACATATATTTATTGTTTGACGAATGCCAGCTCGAGAAGTTGCATTCTCAATTAAAACGTTAACGATAATTGAAAGGAAAAAATTGAGTGCAGCCATTAATTACACAGCTTCCAAATTGACATTAATATCGATCGCCGCCGCGAGAGAGCCCGCGACAACAATGCCCGTAAAAAGAGCATATAAATTTCTCTGAACAAAGATTAAAATCATTCGCGATGGCTACTTGAACAAAAACAACTGGAGCTGGAGCGGAGCCGGTGAGAGAGTATATAGACAGTTTCCCCGGTCGCGCTCCTTTTTTCTCGTTCCGTCGAGCTGCAGTCGTTGGCGCGCTCGAATTCTCGAGGATGACCGGCGCGGGCGAGCGCCACTCGGAATCCGATCAGAAATACTTAGGTGGCGTCTGCGGCCCTCGTTCCGCGCGTCATACAGCGGCCCATTGTTTTTCTCCTTCCCCGCGTCTCTGGCCGACATTCGAAACGTCATCTGAAGCGAAGACAGCGCAGACGACGCAGACGACAATTCCTCCCGAAAGAATTTAAATTAGCGGCTGCGTATCGGGGGCTGAAAATTAATTGATTTATGGATCGTTCTCGATCAGCCATAGAGCAGCGGAATTCGCGAGCGAGAAAGAGAGAGCACGCGTCCAATTATACACGGGTGCATATACGCCGCGATTGGCAAGAAAAATGCAAAAGCCTCGTACATCTGCTGCTACTGCTCTCTCTCTCTCTCTCACTCTTTCTCCCTCCACGGGCGTACACATATGCGCGCGTCGTCCTTTTAGCTTCTCTCGCTCGTAGAGAAACAATTTAATGGCCGCCGCCGAGTCCGGCTGGAAATGCCGATATTACTTAATTGAACCGGAGTGATTTATTGCTCGCGGGCTGAAGAAGCAAAACGAGGATTCCAAAGACGGGCTACTACGCCGAGGCGATTAGCACTAAAAGTTGTAACGATTATTGTAATTCGATCGCGAGCTGCGCGTCTCTGAATATTCAGGCAGTACCGCTTTTTCCGGCGAGATAAAATTTAATTGTACGCGCGGAGAATTCCTGCGCGCCCGTGGCTCATTATTACCATCGGCTTTTCGATTAACGTGCTAATCGCTCGCGTCGCCTTTTTCTCGCTCTTTATTATCCTCGGGAGCTCGGAAAAAGGGGAGCGCTCGCGCGACGCGAAATAATCAACAAAATTATCCGGATGCTTAGCGCGCGCGATGTGTATTTTCGAAGCAAGCTACACGCGAGTATCAATTAACAAGCCACGGCGAATGAATCGATCGTTTCAGCCGCTCTGTGTCTCTCCGTCTGTGCATATATATACGCGCGCGAGAGAACGGCGCAAAGAATATATCGCGTGCAGGCTAATGAGAGTAATCACTTAATAAAGGTCGGCCTCTCTCGCTCTTTCTCTCGGCGCGCAGCATCGCGTGACGCTTAACGAGTGGCCGCATAAGACCGAAAAATAATATTTGACTTTTGAGCTTTCATCTACAAATGCATTCTCATCGACCGCAAATTATCGGACTCGTGAGGGCATAATCTTGCGATTTTTAAAAGTTGGCCGCTTTCCCAAACAAAGAGCTTTGTGTGATGCACTGATTATTAGTATTATACGAAATCGATTACTCATAATAATACACGTCGAAAAAACTGTAACATCTTGCGCGTATTCTCCGGCTGGAGCGTGACATCGAAGCTCGTCCTCGCTCTTTTTCCCACATGCAGAATTAGAAAGACGCACTATCATCTGTCATTCATTTTAAAGCGAGAGAAAAAAATGACGCGCCCCACTGCGCGTAGCCGAAAAGGGTAGACTGCGTATACGCACTCCACGTCGCGCGCATCTTACAATCGTAGAAAGCTATTAAAAACAGACAAACAGATGCGCGCTCGCGCATATATTGTATACGTTCATAATATAAATACATGTGTATACATAAACCACGAGATCATTTATAGTCATCCGGAGAAATCGCCGGCGATGGATTTTTAAAAAATAAATCGCGCGCGCGAATTTTCCACACATGAGCGGCGACTCGATCCATCAAATGCTGGCCCGACAGGCATAGCACAGGAGCATCAGGGACGACCGATCGAAGGAGATTCAAGTGCCCGAATTCATCGTATTCCGAAATCCATTTGTCACTTGGCGGGAGGGGAAGGTACTGCTATGGGAAATCGTTTTTTCCCTTTTCGGCGCATTGTGCTTTGCTTTTTTAAATCGCCGGTGCCGATTATCGATATAACATAATATATAGACGCGCGACGAATATAATAATGTATAATAACTATACACACACTTATGCAAATGCGCGAAGATTTTCGCGCAGCCGGCGGATCATATCCCATCCGCGATGGAGCATCACATCCTTTGAATTCCGCTTTCGCCCTATGAAATTTTTGCGCAGCTTGCCGTTGTATTTGCATACGTATAATGGCCGCGATCTAACGTTTCCTCGTGCGTTCTCTCTCGTTCTCTCTTTGCATCAGCGTGTGCGCACAAAAGGGTTGGAAAAAAAAACCGGCGGCTAAAAGGAGGAAGAAGGGAATGGACCCCCGGTGAAAATCAACATTTCGGGGCCCAACCGGTGCGTACGAAATTCTAATTTGACGTTAGAATATAAGCGGTCTTCTCTCGCCCCTCGCGCGACTGTTATATGGGAAAGGATTTCAAGTTTTTCGGCGTCGCGCGATTCGTTACAGAGAAGGGGTGAAACACGAGGCAAGAGGAAGAGCGACGAAGAATCGGAGAAAATGATAAGCAGCGTATATATACTTCTTCGCTGCCAGACTCCGGGAGTCTGATTTGAATAAGGACAGGAACTGCTGCTGCTGCTGCTGCCTGACTGAGTCGCGCATCTGGGATTCTCTTTTTTCCTCCGTCTTTTTTCCTCTCCACACAGCGGCGTAACCCGCTGGCGTAACGGGTTATACCTGCGGCTCCTGGGAAAAACACATACACGAACCGCGCCTTTTTCGAGCAACAGCGGGATATACGGTACGTTTCCGCTCCCGGTGTGCCCGGGCACTGCTGTCCTGTACACCAAGGGCATATCTATCAAGTATATAGATACGTGTTTCCGAATAGATAAATATTTTTTTCCGTCGATCCGTCATGTGGGCTATCGAAGCGATGAACAGCAATTTTTTTTTTATTTTCGAAAGAAATCCAAACATCCGGTTAGGACACGATTCCCAGAAGTCGCCAAGAGCATCGAATCACATCTCGATCGTCTTTTTGCTGACGACGACGATCACGCACTGTCCCACGATGCCGCTCGAAAAAAAAGAGAACAATATAAAGACACACGGCAAACTGCAAGCGTCTGTTTCCTAGATCCGAAATCGTGTGTCCTGATATTTCCCCGCGAAATCGTTCCGATTACTCGCGAATTCGCCGTCTGTCCGCCTTGCCTATACTGCAGTATCATTATAGCCGGCGCTCGAGGTAGTCATTTTGCGGTGTGCGATACGCCGATTCTCCGGATAGATTCTATAATAATAATACAGACTAGCCGCCGGTGTGCCAGGGAGGATAGCACCATATATATATGCGATATATTATATATTTGGCAAGCTTTAATACAAGGACAATCCTTTAGTTTTGAGTGATTCAATTTTCACGAAAAATCCAAGTCACGTTCCTAAACCGACGAATTTGATCAACGACTATGGGGGAAAGAAAAACATACAAACGTCATTCACGCGAAGCCAAGCCCATCAGATGAGTTTAAATTCATTTTTTGTGTTTTCACAGGATTTGGACGCTAAGAAAACGAGAGGACGACTCCCTCGTGCCGCCCGGACAATGCGAGCGCGAAATCGACACCGTCATGCCGTCGTATAGATCTTGGCTCATCCCTCGGATCGACGGTATCGGGATCTAATACACAGTGTCAAACCCGATTCAAAGCTCGGTAAGCAGAAGAAAAGCCAGAGACGCGCGCCCGTAATAATCCGCTGGCGGGAGGAGAAAAGTTGCCACGAAGAAAAAAGAAAAAGGAGGCGCAATCTTCGACTAAAGGCAACGGCTTTGTATACCATTCTTACAAATACATGTATACGACAATATATAATCGTAGGTAGGAGTGTCCCGACAATCAATTAATCGATTAATCAATTAATGAATCAATAAATAATGTTTGTTTATCCGCTATGGATTTGTTATTTATATTACATAAAACCGAATTAGAAAGTCGAGATTTTATTAATGCTTCGAATGTAGTTCCATCAAACATGTTTTTTCGTGCATCATCAATAAAATAAGCGTTCGTCATCTCTTTGATTTGGAGGCGTGGAATGCCAGATATCTTGGGAACGTTTCGAGGCCTCGAATTGATACGTATATAGCATCACCTACACGGGAGTCGTGTAGAAATTACGTGACGTGCAAGTTTCTATGACTTTATCCGAATGGATCTCGTATATTATTGTACGCTTTCCTTTATACGTTTAGAGATAATTTTCAAATACATTTTTCATCCTGGAATTCTGAGCCATCACATTGAAAATACTCTGGCGCGTCTCTTTCGAGAGATCGCATACACGTGTATTATTGAAAACATAATTAATGTGCGAATAGACGAGGCATATAAGACAAGTCCTCTCATTACAAACGACACTGCTGTCGTCTGTGTGATGTAATTTCAATGCGGCTTCGGCTTGTAAAATCGCACGCATGCTTACGGCCAGACTTTCTCTCTGGATTCGTGACACATTTTTGACGTCTGCGAAACGATACGCTACCTCTTATGTAAATTACACATACCTCGTCTAATCAAAAACTGGTTTTCTTTTTTGCAATAATAAAACAATAAAAACACTGGTATAATATATGATTACAAAAAAGGTTAGAAATAAAGGTTATCCAATCCCTACCAAGCTGCGTCAAAAACTCCTACGAGATCGCGATGACAACAATAACAGAGAGAGAGAGGAGAGCACAGAACGTACATGAGCAGGCGGGCGTACATATCGCGCGCGGATCACCCATCGCATATAAAGAATCCGAGAAAAAAAGACGAAAGAATCACGCCGCAGTCCAGAAAAATCTAAAATCCAAAATCTTTTGAGAAAACACAGCTGGCTCGGGCTAGCAGGGCTCGCGCGCGTGAGGGGGCAGGTAAGGTTTTTCAATTTTACGGGCCAAGTGAGAGAGAGCGAGAGAGAGAGATGACGGTGAACTCGGAAAGCCAGTGCCGGTAAGCACTGTAAGCAGCCGTGGAAGAAAGGCGAATGGGGTAGAAAAAAGGGAAGCCGTGTTACAGCTATAGGTATAATAATAAGGTATAGGTGCGGGGCCTCTGTGTGTATCCCTATAGAAATGACGAAAAAAAGAAGAGAAAGAGAGAAGTAACCCCCTCGCGCTGCGATGTCATCTTGCGCAATTTCGTTTTCTGAAGTCTCTCGAGGCTCTCTCTCTCTCTCTCGTGGAATCAAAGGGGTTGTTAGTTGTATACAGCAGCCTCTACCTGTCCGCGTCGTGTTTTCGCTTCTCCGGTTACTAAAGACGCCCGGAAATCCAGAAATCGGCGAAGGGCGACTAAAGTATATATATACGCTTTTTTTCTCTCACGTATACACGTATACCTATATAATATGCGTGCCCGTACTACAGAGGATCATTGTAGCCCGACACTTGACCGTCTCTCCTGCGTTTTTTCGCTCCTTTTCCTACAGCCAACGCGACCCTTTCCCGCAGAGATTGCCGTGTTATAAGCGCACTGGGGTCCTTAACCCCTTTTTCGCTCTGTCAGCTGTACAACGCCAGCGACAGCTGTATACTGCAGCGCAGCCGCGGCTATGAAGAGCCTCGTTACGCCTTGTGTTTTTATTGAGCCGCCACATCACGAGATGCGTATTGTATACCTATATATTATATGCGCGAGATGGATGTCGATTCGAGAGCCGTGTAGGCGTGGACGACGAGATTTTCGGGGAGACCGATGCAAATACGAGTGCGCTATATTGTCGCGCGGTTCAAGTGCATGCTGCAGCGAGCCATGAATAAAGTTCATTGTCTCTGATGTGTTTGCAGTACGAAACGCTCGATTGTCGAAAAAGGGCGTTCGAAAAATCCCATCAGCATAAAAATGCTAAATCGAACATAAAACTTTCTCCGGCGGCGACGCACGAAACTTTATTGCCTTTCGCCGCGAACAAAGCTCTCTCGTGAGTTTGAACGATTCTAATCGTTCCTTTTCTCTCTCTCTCTCCATCATCATCACAAGCCTTGCCTGCCTGCCTCTTCTCTCGCGCCTTTGTTCGTCCGTAAAAATCAGTAATAGCGCGGCGATTTATACACATTTCCTCGAGCGGCAGTCATTGTCGAAGGCTGCGCAAGCGCGCTTTTTATTGAATTATATTTCAGACGTTTCCTTTAGAAAAGGCCAGCAACAGCAGCAGCAGCCCGTACAAAGATTGCTTTGGTTAAAGTCAAAACGAGCAATATACACGCGCGCGCGCGCTTCTTTCATGATCGCTCGTCGGACCCATTCATACGCGTTTATACTTTCTCTTTCTGCATCAAGACTATACACATACACGCTGCATATACGTGCTCTTCTTAAAATTCTCAAGATCTATCTCGAGCACAAGAGACGAGTCTCTTTATTCCTATACGGCATAGACTACTATACTGCTATATGGTGTGTAGATCGAGGAAAAAACGCTCCAAGCCCGAACTCGGATGCGCGAGCCGAGTAAAGAAATTAAGAGCAATTCGAGCCGTATATATTATTCCCACGAGGACGGAAACGAATTATCTTGACTTTTCGGATGCGCGCGCAGCTTCACACTTGTAGAGTTCGTTGCACCGCCGCTGAGCCTATACACACTTCCTATATATTCCCTACTTACACCCTCATCTCTCTCTCTCTCTCTCTCTCTCTCGCAGCCTCGAAGTGCCTTTATAGTGGGCGCCTCTCTGGAGTGGAGGGAAAAAATTACGCCGTGTGCCTGGATGCCTCTCAACTGTAGTGTGTCTATGTGTGTGTGTGTGTATGTG
>UCQR01072757.1:8577-23806 GCA_900474235.1 Cecidostiba semifascia
AGTCTTGTCCGAACGACGAATTCACCAAAGCCTCACAATGCAGGACCGCTCACGGATTTTTTCTCTTCTCCTCTCACATCCGACAATGTGGCCTACTTCGAGAAAGAGAGTAATAAAGAGTAGTAGTCTCTGTGGCGCTCGCTTATATTCCCCTCTTGTGTATTTTTGGGGCGGATTCTTTAAAAATAAGCGCCCGTGTGTCAAGGAGGATGAGTTGAGGTGCGCGCCTGCAGTGTAATATGTGTATGCTAAGGGATGAGTGCTCGCATACGTCAAACTCTCGTCGCGATGATGCTTTTTGGTAAATTACACGAAGAAGGTAAATAAGGCGGGTCCGACAGCCGCAGAGAGAGAGAGAGACTCAGAGCTGAAACTACTACTGGGCGTTCGTTTTTCGGTGCAACACATGTGTGAGATTCTTTTTTAAGTGGCTGATGCTTAATAGCCGAGGCTTTATCTTCGAAATTTCAATTCACGAAAATATCAATGACATAAAGTGTCCGATAAAAGTAGGGTCTACTCCACCGCAGATCAGCCTCTGAAAATTAACCCGTTAGCTTTCACACCGAATATATACGTATAGAGAGAGACACAAAGAGAGATCAGACAGAGGACTGCACCATGAGAGAAAAGATCGAAATGCAAAAGGATAAGTCTACGGGTGCTGCAAGAGATGTATAAGTGCCGCGCGGCGGCTGATGCTGCAGTCGAGGGGAAGGATGGATGGGATTTTGCCGGAGTTGAAAAATAATAATGCGCGCACTCCGGCGCCTGAAGCTACTGATGCTAGTCGTCGCACTGCAGTATATAGCAACCCCCCTATATACATACATATATATATATATACATACATGCTACCAAGTGACGTTCGGGCCCTCGCACGTGCCGAGGGGTGGTCCCAGTATATGACAGACCGGCTGCATGTAGGGAAAGTAAGAGAGAGAGAGAAAGAGAGAAAGTTTCGACGAACAAAGATATGTGTAGAGGTGCTGGACTCGACACACACACACGCACGCGCGCGTGTGTGTAAAAATTGCATTAAAAAAGTGGGAAAATATTTTGGACGGTTTCACGCTTCAGGAAGCTCGATGTAATTAGAAGATATAGCTAATATGTCTATGGTATCGACTAAACACTCGCTTTCATGTCAACGGAACTTTTACGTTAATAACATACCCTGTAAAATTATATACAAAAAAAAGAAAACAATTAAAAACTACAACCGATCTCGTGCGTCCACCACATGCATCAAAAATCGGCACAACAACAACAGTCTGTTATATATACCTGCGTTAATTCACACGTGCGCGCATCGTGAAACTCTTTTCCCTCTCTCCATCACCGCATCAACTCTATCTATATCGCCCCATACAAAGATGCTGCGGCGGCCCATGATCAGGGGATGGATGGATGGATGGTGGCGGGGCACACAACACACTGAGAGTCCGCTCATACACACACACACACACACACGTACATACATACGTGCAGTTCGTTTCTAAACGGCGCGTAGCGCGGTGGGCTTCCCCCGTGTATGCTGCAACACGAGCGAGAAATATAAAGTCGCGGCGAGGGCTCGTAGTCAGTGGCAGACGTACCGCCGGAGCGTCTCGACGCTCTATGTATATATATACCTATAACACCTACGCGAATAACCGCGATGCCGGTGCTACTTATTTGATCTCGGGCCAAATTCCTGGATGATATTTATTTCTTTTCATGACGTTTTCAAAAAAGAACAAAAAAAAAACTTCTTCGTTATCCGATGTGTGCGTGTATTTATAATATATAGGCGGTGAAGTGAAAAAAAAAACGTGCGAGAACGAGTTTTCTGCTACAGGATCTAGTGCAGCAAGAAGAGAGCGCGATCGGTATTGGATTTTTGCCTCCGCAAAACCAAAGAGCGGTATCGCTTTTCCATCAGAACCGCCGGTTGCGATTATGAGACTAGTGAGGCACGATCACAGAGAGAAACAGCTGTTGATGCGAACTGTGAAGTGCGTGAAATTGTCCTACTGCGTGATACGATGATAATAATATGTATACAGTGGTGGTGATCGGTAACGATGTCCTGTGACGTTTGGTGAAAAATTATTACCGATTTTTTTATACATATATACACGTATTTTTGTACAGATATATTTTTATACTCGAATTTTTCGTTATACAAAGTGTCAGATAGTAATAGTGTTCCAGCAAAGTTGAAAAAGAGCTTACAAGAGTGTTCGCGTTATACTCTCGTATATTATTACAAAAACCGCGCGCGTTGTTTTAACCTTGAATCGCGTTCGGAAAGACGATAGTGATTGATAATTCTCAGTGTACCACACGAGCTTGAACCAATAAACCGGTGAATCCCCATTGTTTGGAGAAAGTGTCTGTGTGTGTGTGTGTGTGTGTGTGTATTCAGAAAAATCGAGGGATATGAAGAATCATCGGAAGAGACTCGCCGGACGAGACTCTACTGGCTTGTAGTATATAGTGCAGTATACCGTCTACCTCTATACAGTGTCGCAGCGATTCACCCACCCCCGGAAGTAAGTACTCTCGGCTCGAGTTCCGCGCACAGCTGCATCTATATAGGAGAGAGAGAGAGAGAGCTAGGACGATTTTTACGCGCGCGTTAGATATAAATCACGACTCATCTCGGGGAAAATTACGCGCGCGCGCGCCTGTTAATGCTAATCCGGGAAGTTTGAAAGCTTTTTTTTCTCTCTCTCTTGAGGGTTTAGGGGGAATTTTGTAAGTTGAATTTGGGCATATGTCGATTCAGAAAGAAAAAACAATGCTATGGTTCTTTGAATTTTCATATCCTCTATAAAGCTATTGTACAACTGTTATCGTATACAAGCTTCATCGTCGTATATAATATTTTCCAGAGAGGGAAAGCTTCAATTTCCTGTTCCCTCATTCAAGAGCGATCGTTCTATAAAAAGCACTCCGCGTCAGTTAAGTTGAAATATAGCTGGCTGTACAATGGATTTTCTCAATGGGCCTCTCACAATGCAGCAGTAGCCACAGATTTTTATTGCAACGTTTATTAGACGCCGTTATTCATCCGGAAACTACTTAATTATATACATATTATTAATTTACGTAAGATGAAATAATTTTCCCCAATTTTATTTTGAGAGCATTTAAATGTGTTTGTAAATATCGTTAAGGTAAAGCGGCGGGAAAAACGTCTGGAATTTATTTTGAATGCTTCCGCGCGCGCGCACATCTGCACACTAGCTCGGGCGCTGTGAGATATACAAACACTTTATTTTTGGAAAACGATTAAAAGCGTTTAACTTGAAAACAAGTACTAAACTATAACGACGTGTGAAAGACTATTGTGTATACCGCACAAGAAATAAGCCTAATATCGTCGACACATATACATATACAAAATCGTTAAATTATAAAATAAAATTCAAATCGTTATCGCGCTTAAACACTCGCCCAGCGCGTATTTGACTTTATCCTGCTTTCATCAATTATCCGTGCTCTCACTCCAAAAAAGCTCTCATCCTCAGCTCTGAAAGCCTCTTGACGATCTCATCCCTCTCTCTTTCTCTCCCGCAGATATGCAGAAGTGCGCGCCGGGTGATTCTTCGCATCAGGCGGTGCCGTTTTTTCAATACACGCACTATACGTGCACGCTATCGGCTCGCAAAGAAAAGACGTAAAACGCGCTCGCTCGCGTGATTGATGCATCAGCGTCCTCCCTAATATACTCGATCGAGATTCAAAAGTGCGCGCTCTCGAGGCTATCTCGAGTGGCTTTTATTTCGAATCTCGCGTATATGGTCCTATAAAAGATTTTTTTTTTTTATTGATGGTGATAACGTTTTACCGATCTTTGTTTATTTTTATGTATAACGTAATTTGTCTTCATCAGAGGCCCCATGAGCCACCTCAACGAAGATGACACCGGGCTCGACACTGTTGTCGCTCATGTTGCTGCTGATCGGTGTCCAGAGTCTGAGGACTAACTATCATCCTCGTCATCTTCTTCCGGGTCCACGACAGATAATCAGCCGTAACGTCACCGGTGTACAGTTGGACCAACAGGGCAACGTTATGGAGATTGTCGAGGAACGTACCTGTTCGGCAGCGCTGGTGCGACTTACCTGCAGTTCCCTTACATCCTTCGTGTTCATCCTCGAGGCTGAATATCAACCCAACCGAACCGATGCCTGTGTATATGATAAGCAGAGCTGGTGCCGGTACAAATCGATATTCGCTATGATCAGGAATCTTCAACTCAGGAGGAGCTTTTTGAGGGGAAGCTATCCTGGTGAACTCGACGAGAATCCGTTCGAGTTCAAGAGTACTATCAATCGCAGGTAAAGCTAGAGAGCTTTTGTTTTTAAGTTGAATTTTAAAGTATGGTATATGTAACGTTTGGATCATTAATCATGAAGTTTATTATAGGGGTCAATTATCAAATTGAATCTATAGAGAGTTTTTAATTATAGACGAGAAGGGTGTATATACGAACGCACCCGATGATGTAAGCGATTTTAGAATGTATATTATATGAAGTTTCGATTCCTTTGGGACACGAGTTGTGTATATATAACATTGTGAAGCCTCACAGCAGTTTGAAAATATTCAGAGCCCGGCTGTCAAACAATGCGAGCGGCTTCGGTGAGGTAACGCGAACCAGTGTATGGATATACCGAATTCGCAAAATATAGAATTTCAGACTGACCGCAGTTCCGAGAGTATGTATAGGAGAATGTTCTTTACGGTGTTACGCAATCCTTTTGTTTGTTATAATTGTGTTTATAAATGCACACAGGTTCAAATGAAGGTGTAAATCAGTTGTTGCGGTTAATTTACATTCATATACAACTTTCTTTCGGCCGGCGATATATAGCTTTCACTTTCATGGTTTTATTCGTATACCGCAGATCATTTTGTTTTACAAGCTACTTCCGCAATTTAAACACGTTGTTAAAAAAAAAAAACTTGTACCTTTCATATCGATAGAACAAGAAAATTAGTAGCTTGAAAAAAAGAACTAGCTACCACACCACGTGTCAGTCGATTTATAGTGCATCGAATGCACCGCCATCGCAGATGTGCCAGAACGACGATCAGATCGAAGCCGAAAAACGCACCGCGCGCGCGGGGAGAGAATTACAATCTATAACATTGGGGTTGCACCGAAAAAGCGCTGGGCTTATATTATACATATAGCTATATAAGGGCAATCTGATCTCGCAGCTACTATACTGCATGTGTATCACAAAGCACATCCCTAAATATATCTCGAGCAAATACGGGCTCTGCGGACGATTATTATAATATGAACCTCGGCATACATTACAGCTTCGTTCACCCTCTGATGCAGTAGTGTGTACTTTGCATCGGCGTCACGCTCGTGTTACCACGGTGGTGGCTCGTTTTTTTTCTCCCTCTCTGTCGCCAAAGTCAACGGAAAATTAATGTCGAATCTCCGATGACTATATATACTGTTTGCTCACGTGCATCGTCAGGCTCTATATAGCGTGAAAAAGGTCGTTGTCACACCTGACTACTAACTGTACAATATACCGATTGATCGCAATTACTCTGCAGCATTTCGAGCGTCGCTGTATTTACCCAAAACAAGCGACTACATCAGCCGCGAAATGTGCAATCGAGGTGTAAGGTTTTAATGAACACATACATACACATAGGTATAGCATAACGAACGCGCGGAGTAAAATAATAAAAAAAAAAAAGTTCAAAGTGCCGCTCCCCCTTGGCTCTTGTACACTCGCGGTAATAAAACTGCCAGACGCGCGCGCGAATGTGATGTAGCCCTCGGCGGAAAAAACTCGTCGGCTCCCGAAAATCCATTCATGCGCGCAATGAGTATAAGTAGTGCGCGCCGCCTTTTGAATAGCAAAAGTCTCTTATATACCGCCTACTCTTAAATTGTTTTTTAAGAATTCAGGCGCCCCGCCGATGACTATAGCGTTGAATATTATTATAAGCTCTTCGTCAGATTTAATTTTTATGCTTATATAACTCAAAGGATGAATTTGCATTTCAGGTGTGCTGGACGTCACCATTGTCGTTATAGGGTAACGTCCGATCATCCAGAGGCGCTTTTCTGGAAGCCTGCGAACATACGGATAAAATACGCTTGTATACCAGGTGTGTATATCGTTATAACGCATCATGTCCCCCTGTATTTAACTTGCGATATTTATGACTGTTATATCTACGAGTATCTTCGCCTCAAAGAGTGTTTATCTATATAGAGAGATTCCCAGAAATCTCGAAAATCTGCTGTTCTCACGAATTACAATGTGCTGCAGTTCTTTTTACGAGCGAATAACACGTGACGTGGTAGACCTCGAGATTTTTATCGCGAGAGCTATATTATATCGACAGCTGCGTGTGCAGTATATAGCCGGTCTGTTTTCGCGATTATTCGGAATTACATATGGACGCGAGGGTAAAATAACGCCTCTGATGTGTTATCACGGTGAAATGACGCTGCTGATGATTTTGAAAGGTCGTTGTAATAATAAAAGTTTGATGAATCGCGAAAATTATTGAATTTAAGAATAATAATAATAATATAAAAGTTAAAGCGTAGTTCGAGGAAACTTTTTCTTCCATATCTGGCAAACGATTTTACGGCAGTTTGGAAAACTGCGGACTGTAACTTTTATCATATTGGAAAAGCAATTAAAAAAAAACGGAATATATATCCGCCATCGCATGCACGGTCGAACTATTCCCGAACTATTAAAATTCATATTTTCATCGATCCGATTGTGGAAAATTCAACGTTCCAATTTTCCTCGAATAAACACACACACACACACACACTCGCATCTTCATTTCCGCCTCTTTGTCTGATTCCGAATCTCTCGTCGCAACAGTCGTGAAATCCGCCTAGAGCTTCAGCGCCAGAATACAAGCGAATAATCGATATCTGCATCCCATCACCTGGAATATCGTGTCGTTGTGCCCGAAAAACACATCGGATGGAATATCTAGAACAAGGACGTATACTCTGCGCGCGTTCCTATTCATCCCGCGATAAACGCCTACCTCCCCCACTGCGAAACATTCGTCATATAGAGACAGATGCTGCTGATGTTTTTCCCGATCTCTCATCTACGGGGAGAGAAAATGCATCACTCGATGATGCGCTCGTCGAAACAGCCTTTTCACACGAAATTATCGGGGGAGAGATTGTCTCTTTTTTTTCTCATCCCTAATATCTCTCTCCCCCCCCCCCTCAACTATATAGTGCGGGAATTAGTGGATCTTTCTATATATTGTTATATTTTTTTTTTGTTCACAGAGGCGTCGGTTTACAAGTACTGCAACGCCGATGTCAAAGTGCCTGTTGGCCTGGGCGGTTATTTAAAGTCCCCGGGCTATCCACTCTACTATCTCGGTGAAATCACGTGCGGATGGACATTTAGGTCACTTCCCGGCCAGAGGATAGTCCTGACGTTTCACGACCTCAGCATTCGCGGTGAGTATAATAATTATACGCCGGTCTTTTTTTTTTTGCCTGCTATATAATGTCTATAACCTTTCAAATTTGCAGATCACGAGAGGGATGGTAGCTGCGTGGATGTCGTCAGGATACGGGACAACGGGAACACACTTCTGGAGACGTGTGGAAGTATAGCTGGTGTCAGAGTCGTATCGAATACAAATCTCGTGACTCTCAACCTTGTCTCCTCCACGAGACTTTATCCGGCTCGAGGCTTTTTCTTGCAGTATCAAGGTTCGACACACAGAGATTATATTAAGGATCTTCGAATCTCGTCGCTCTGTACGATTTGCGTTTTATTTTGGAGCTTACGTATAAAGTGCATAAACATCTATGAAATACGAGCGATATCGCATCAAAGCTGAAATAACCCGGAAAATCTCGCTCGTTTAAATTTAGAAACCATAAAATATACGTATACTATACCAGAGTATAGAGATCGTAAATTATTACCCGAGCCGAAATCGGCCTGCAAATTACAAGGCCATTACGCCAGTTCGGCTCGGTAATGAAATCAGCAACAGAACTGCAGTCAATCGTATATAGAGGACGAGATTTGAATGACCGGCGTATATATACCTACCGTAGGTCGTAAAAGTACACACAGTAGAGAGACAGTGTATAGCTATATAGTATATAGAGCGAGTGATGGAGCAGGATCGATAATATGGGTTTTCGACGCTGCAGTTTTAGGGTGTCCCGACGTCACGGCGCCCCTTGGCAGCTACGTCTCCAACGGAACTCTGGAATCGAGAAGCTTTCTCTGCAGAGCTGGCACATTGTTCCCGGACACCGGACAAAGAACACGCACGATTCATTGTCGGGACGGTGAATGGCAGGAGAATGTTCCGCATTTGCCGGGCTGCGTTGGTGAGTTTTCTATTATATCGCTGTGTGTATGTGTGTGTGTGTGTGTATAATATTATTGTATGTTATTTGTAACTGAGCGAGCTCTTTGTCGCGATATGGAAAAATAAAAAAAAAACGAGAGTATCGTCCTATAATATACATGATCCTCGGAAAATTGCAGGAAGATACTTAAAATTCATGATGCCTTTCTTTTCAAGCTTGCCGGAGAAAATAAAACGAGGTTGAAAATTGGCACATTTCTTTAACGGCTGCTCGCTATATAGTAGGTACCGCTGCAGCAATTTGCTGGAAATTGCGCGCGCAAAGAAGCAGCGGCAAATCGGAAAACGAGAGGAGCGTGTATAGTATATATATACGTATACATTATACACGGAACGGAGAACATTGCCCCCCGAGAGCTCTCTCGTATTTCCGAATGCGCTCTTCTCTCTTTCTCTCTCGCTTGTCAGTTGTCACAGACACTACTACAACAACTATCCGGTATCAGATGCTATATAGCTCCGAGTAAATATTTGTTTTGAACGCGACGATGATTATTCGCCTCGAAATTTCCATCAGCTACGTTTATCGCAAAGCCCGGCGACTGTATTATATACTTATTCATATTCCTCTTTTTCATTTGCATCTGAAACGTCGTCGTCGTCATGTATACAGATTTAAAAAAAAACAGACGTATATATGTGCGTGTATAGTAATTATCGAGTCAGCTGTTTGAGAGTAGTATTTAGAGTCCGGTTTGGAAAAGCTGCGGAGAGATGATCGCAAGACACTCAAGTAACAAGAGGTTCGCGCGCCACATAGTAATATTGTGTGTGTATATTTATAAACGAAATCTCGATGTTTTTTTTTTTCATAAATGTAAGCTTCAGGTGTTTTCCGTGCGATGGTTATTCTGGGAAATTCCAACGGTGCATTTTTATCTGACTCGTGTATACGCCATTGACACAGCTGCAATTCGACGGCGGAGGGTATATAGTGACGTGCGATTGTAAAAATAGAATTTGTATACGGCAATAAAAAAAACTTGGGCGGTGTAGAATAAATGCAGTTTTGAGATTAAGATTCGAGTAAATAATAATAATAATACCAGGTTTGTTTATAATACACATACAATGATTTTTGCTTACAAAAGCCTCGCATTGAATTCGAAACTTATTATAAGCAAAAAGGCTTTTAAGCACATCCGCCGAATAGTGAGTCAGAAAGGCGTGTTCTATTTTTAAATTCCGTATATATACAATTGACGGAATACAAAATAACAGCGCGAACTCAAAATCACTCTCTGCTAAAAAAAAAAAAAAAAATTCAAAAGAAAAATCCATAAATATATCAGATCAAGTCTCAAGCGCATCTTATCGAGAAACAAGTCCCATATCGAAAACAAGAAGAAGATAAGCCTAGGGTACCGAGAGCTCAAAGTACGTGTCTGTCGCGTGCAGCAGCAGCAGCACAAGCCCTGTATACTCCTCGTCTATCGGGTTTCAGCTGCAGCAGCAGCAGCGCAGGGGGAAAGAACCCAGTAGAGTGTGAGTGGGGCAGGGCAGTAGCCTGAAGGAAGCGTAAAAGCCGAAGTACAGTCAGTATATACCTCGTGTGTGTGTGCGCGCGCGCGCGCTTTTATTATATATCCCCGCGCAGAGAGTAGACTGCTATAGCTTCTACCAGAGCCACGTGTGTGCGACTGTCTCAGTACTTCCTGGGCTACTTTGCGCGCAGCAGCTACTTCGACGCGGCTATATTATAATATACACACAAAGGTCAGTGATCGGGTATTATGTATGTGTAGGTGTAGATTGTATACTTATTGCGTGGGTGGACGAGATTCGTGGGTAGATCGAACGGATGCGTTTCCGCTGAGTATTATAGACGTTAAGTCGAAGTTTGTTGTTGTTGTTTATTGTCAGAGGTGAGTCAAAAGCTGATAATTTTCTCTAATAGCGGAGGATTTTTGCGATTTTTCCACGCGTTTATTTTTATCTCTATGCCGGTTTACATATACCTAAGACATATACACGCTGATGCTCTCGTTCGACCGCATCCTCCGATAACGGCTTCATAAAATCGACGATATAACGTACACGACGTGCGCCGTGCGTTAGTATAATTATACGGAATGTATATAGCACATTTTAGAAACTCGTTCGATTCAGCTTTACAAGCTATACAGTCCGGTAAATAATACAGGCAACAGTATACCTTCCTTTCGATCCTCTCGGAATTCGGAGCAATTTGCTCCCCATATATTTATACATCTCTCAGTATAGTAGGCCTTCTCGGATTCCTGCGGTGAATCTTCGACTCGCTAAATTATCCACATTTCTATATCTTTCTATTTTTCATTTTTTTAAAGAAGCAAATAATATAATGTAATATACAGTATACAGTATCTCTCGACTCGAATGCGCGCATGTAAAGGACGCCAGTGTCGCACTTATAATGCTTTCAGAGAGCTGCGACTTTTTTTACTCGGAGAAGAATTCTTTTAAGCTATATACTGATGTCGCTTTGTACCTTTTCTGTCTCGCGCGGATCTCTCGTTCTCTTTTTAATACTTTTTCCGTGTCCCATAAGCTTCTTTCGAGCATAACTCTTTCGAACCTTTTATTGCCAAGGAGACAGATATAATATAAATCACGAGTCCTACTCTGCGTCGCGAGAAATGCATGTATACTGCTTTTCTGGATAATATACTTATGCATCATATAGTTTCTCAACGCTGACTATAATAAGCCGAGATGTGAAATATATGAATTTTATATAAACGAGCTATTAGAGAGGGGGTATCGAAATTGGCAGAATGTTTTTCTCTCGCTAATACAAACAATCAATTCACCCAAATAAGCAATCGTTATATATTTATCGCTCTCACTTATTCACACGCCATAATATATACGCGCGACAGCCGTAGAAAAGAGCGTATATGGAATCACTATAAAAGACGCGCATACGAGTATAAAAAAGGAGGGTAAAGTTGCTTTCCCTCCCCCCCCGAAAGCATAGTATATGGTATAGTCGGCGCGCGCATCTCTCACCCCCGCGGTCTCATCCATCTTTCAGCGCTATACCCCTGGAAGCTCGCGACCCAGTCGCGACCACGCAACTCCAACAGTCGCACGCGTGGCACAGTCGTCTTCTTCTTCTTCTTTTTTGTCTAATATTCCTACTGTTTCGCTCTTATATATACTCTCGCGGTGTACCTGTATATATATAGTAGCTCTACTCGACGACGCGGGTTTTTTTTTTTGTGATATACTCATATATAGGCTGAGAGAGCGACCGAGAGCGACCTTCACCCCTTTTCTCCCGCGGGATTGAGAGGTGCTTCTTTCCAGGTCTTTTTCACCTTTTTTTTTGTCTTGCTCTCTGTCTCGATGTTCACGCTCTCTTCTTGTTGATTCTTTGAGTGAACCTATACACGATAACTTTTGTCGTTTCTCATTGTTGTTGTTGTTGTCTTTGTGGAAGAACGTGCGCTTTCCGTGTGTTATGAATATGTATTAGCATGCTTATCCGTGTTTCGGAGTATAATATGACTAAAGTTTCTGCGTGATAAATTGTTTACGTTATATTGTTCGCTCTCGGATGTGCTTTTGTGTCGTCGCTATATGAGATACCTGTTAATTAAAAACAGGCGTATACATATAGAGCTTCGCAGCTTATATTGCATACAGTACAATATATTACGATATATTATGAAGAGAAACTCATTAGTCGTTCCGCAAACGTTTCGTGTGGTGTGTAACATTACGGAAGCTTCCAAAAGCTCGAATCGATATCATATATATACACGCGGTTACGTAACACCGCGTATCTCATTTTTAGTAGATCGTCATCAGCTATCTTTTAACTGTATTATGAAGCAGACACTCTGAGCAGTACAAGTCGACATTCCCATCAGAGATACCGAGCGCGTGCGTCTGCATGAATGTATACGCTCTGCTGTATATACTCAATGTGTAATTGGCCTCGATAACGAGGACTAATGACCGAGATAAGTGAAAGCACGCAAGCTCACGCGGCAATATGATATTATGTACAGAGTGCAAAGGTCATCCCTGATGTTATTGTCGAATTAGTAAAATCGCGAACGAAATCGGCTCTATACCCGATCGATCCAGTCGGTCGACATATAAGATTCTTATATATACACTACTGCAATTTAGCGCCGTATATATAGATATATCTAGTTTTCGGCGAAGTTTGCTCGTTTCGAGAGTATAGCTATACAGCAAACTTTCGTTATTGTAGTCGCGAGATATAGAGAGCTTGCAAAGTTTGGAGCACGTTAGTTGCCGATGATGCATCGTCGCGTTATTGGCTGCTGCTGAGAGTTTAGATATAGGTATATGTTGTTGTTCCTGGACGAGATGATTGCCGCAGTTTTAAGAAACAGCTTCAAAGCCATAATACGTAAGTGTAAAAAAAAAAAAAAAAAAAAAAAAACAAATGTAGCGAGCACTGTTTCAACGTCACGAAAATAAATCATAAGCTTCGACTTGTTCGAGATTACTCTGTACGTTGTAGTTTAGAAACGGAGAGGAAACTTCGTGACTTACGGGCAACTCTTGGCTCGATAGTTTTAAACTGCTTTCATATTGAATATCGAAGTTTCGGAAGGAGTCATTACACTTTTTACACGCTCATTGATCGAGCAATTGCAAGAGAGAGAGAGAGAGAGTAGAGAGAGAACGAGGATTTTCAAGAATCTTTCATTCGCGATCTTTTTAATTCATATTCATGAGAAGAGCTTACGCGGATGAGCTTGCGATGAATGAAATCGACATGCACGAGAGCTATATATAGACAGCGGCAGCTCTCGACGATTTAGTATTTGAAATTCTCGTATATATGTTCCATCAGGCCGGACGATATAGCTCAATCGAGTTTGAACTTCCGTGCGATAATGTAGTCAAATACTTTTTCGTCGTGACGAGCTGCAAACTTGAGCAGTGATACATATGTTATTTGAATTTTAACAATCTTAATTCACGGCATTATCGGCCTGCAAGATTTTGTACAATAATTACGGCCAATAATATAAAAAGAGGCATTCATTCAAAGCGGCGATACAAGTGACATTAGATTTATTAGCACTGAGGGCCCGACAATCGCTCTCAATTGAGTCTGTGGCCCTATTACTCATCCAAGGGAGCCTTATTCTCTCTCTTCGTGTCTTTTTACGCCTCTGCGCAGTTTGCTCCGACACTTGGATCTGCACTACTCTTATATACTTTAGGTGTTATACACAAATTTTACAAGAAAAATAATTCAAAACCCAACCAGACAACGCTCTTAGTATATATCAGTGCGCCGCGTTAATAATCGATAAGCCTCGGCGCTTAACTGATAAAGATAATACACTGTATATTATAATGTATCGACAGCACACACACACACAGTCGGAAAAACAAAGTTTCACAAAAATAAAAGAGTCTATATATATACAGCGTGAATCAACGTTTCGCAACTAGCGCTTATCAGTGTCCGGTTTTTCAAGAGAACGTGCGTGTATGGCTGTATAAGACACATTAGAGTTGAGAATACATATCTAATTAGTCGTCGTCGTTCTCTTTCACAGCTTCGTCGACGCTTATCTTGAAGAGCGAGTCAGACGGCAGTGATCGACTGCAGGCCGGTGGTAGTGGCAGTAGCATTGAGAAAGACGGCACAGCCGGCAACCTGGACCACGAGACGAGGACAGACCGAGCTGGCCTCGAGGACGCAGTCGCGAAAACTGCCAACTATAGCATTATGGATCAGACGCAGCCAGCCATGATTAAGGACGGCGACTACGTCGTAGGTTAGTCTTTTTTGCCCCTTATTTTTCTCTTTGTTTTTATTCTTTTTATGTAGTTACTTGGTGGTTTGTTTATTTATACGTAGGTAGCGGCGAGATTCTCGTAATTTTTTTTTTCGACGTGTGTATACGAAAAAGCACTTATGTTATGAAAAATGTGTCTCTCTTGTCGAAGTGGCGAGATTGATTACGGTTTCTCTTAAATTAAATAAATTTGATAAGATTATATCGACAAACATCTCGTGTCTTTTCTCGTATTAATGAATAAAAAAATTTAATTTGCCGGTACGAACGGTATAATAATGTTGTCGGTTCGGAATCAACGCTCAAAACAAAAGGGTCGCAGAATGAAGAGCGAAACATTAATAAGACCGTACACAATCGCTCGAGGCCAAACGCTTTGTCATCGCTCCATCAACATGCTCTATAAGTTCACTAGGTCGCGTGTGTATCCTGACGATGCATGCCGCGCGGAATGAAAAATTGAAAAAGGGAGATGAATAGGCCTTTTTATCCGCATCCTTCCGTAATTTATATACGCGCGCAGCAATACAAATGTAAATAATCGCTTATTCTGCTCCAAATTTCAGACGTCATTCTTCCGACGCTACTCATCGCTCTGCTGTTCGTCGGCAACGCCGTCATCGTCTACATCATTTTCCACTTCAGAAAGAGGTAACTACCATATTACATAATAATGTATTGTCTATATAATATCGCGACTTACTTACAATTATACTTTTGTCTGTCAATAAAAAGGAATGTGGACACTTTCAGAAAAACGCCCGCAGAGGAGCGAGAAGATATCGCCCTGAGCGCAACGACGAACGGCGCTACTGACCCCCAGGTCTGACTGTGGCTATCCAACGGCAACCAACAGCAACTACTATCCTAGAGAACGTACAAAACTCTCTTTCTCTCCATCAAGGCCTAATTGCCAGGGCTTCAGCCGCAGCGACAACCGATTAATTTCATCATCGCAACGACTACATCGACTCATTTTCCTTCTTTTAATCTATATACGATGCGGGCGAACGTATCGTGTTATCATAATAGAGCAT
>UCQR01072770.1:2713-15350 GCA_900474235.1 Cecidostiba semifascia
TTTCAGTATCACCCGTGTCTGTAGTGTGGTCCCCGTCGCCGTAACCTTCGGCGTAGCCGTCACCGTCAATGCCGACGCTGTCTTGACGTTTATCTAGGTCTGAGTAGATGCCCGACGAGTCCATCTCCTCACCAGGCTCGAAACTCGGACAGCGCCGCTCATTCGGAGCGCAGAAAAGCGTGCCGTCAATCACCTGAGCTCGCCTGTCGCCCCGGATTATCTCTTCGTGTGCGTCTGCGTCGCTCTCCGTAAAGAAATCCGAGTCTGTCATCGGATCTTGTCTGGAAATTCACACAACAATCGTCAATAATTTATTTCGACTTTTCAAGTATTCAAATTATTAAAATTAAATGTTACCTGCAAGCAGCGCTGACAAGTAGATTGGACGCAGGGGTGATGGAGAGGGGCTCGGGACCGCGACTGGCGGGCCTCGAGTTCTCCCCATCTCCCTGGTAGCCGGCCTCGAGGCTCGTGATGCTGGTGACCGAGGTAATGAAACTCGTCGGCAGCACGTGAGTACCGCCGACACCACCAGGTGTACAGCGGGTCTGTTGGTCGCTCGTGTGCTCGCTCGTCTCCGTCGAGTCGATAGCCGTCGTTGTCGTCGTTGACGTCTTCGAAGACTGCTCGCTTACCAAATCTGCTGGCTGCTGGAGTGTCGTTGGAATTTCCTCGCCTGTTTAATAAAGATTTGGCTAGTTATACTTTTGCTTTAGTAAATTATCTTACGCTGAAGCTATCTTTTTCAGCATAGATAATAAATATTTATGAAACACAATGTGATTGTGCGAAATTACAAGTATTCAAAAAAATATTTACCACTGCAAAGTGATTCTTCAAGGAGATCAACGTCCTCGTGAACGATGACTATGGGATCCAGCGGCAGCTCCTCGAGGGAAGGGCTTCGATCGTTTTGTGGGATGAGGGCCTCAATCGACGGCACACAGGCGGCTATATCGAGATGTCGAGCAGCCGCTGCAACTACTGCATTACTTTTGCCGAGAAGGAATTTACCTGCCAAAGTAGAATCGACATTTGTAAAATATATAATTTCAAAGTAAAACAGCAAGTTCGAGCAAAAACAGAAGAAGAGTAATATTGAATAAGTTATCGAATTGTGGCAAAGTTTCTCAGTTAAAATCGTTCTTCTTTGTTCAACTGCACACAAAAGAGCGAGCACTCGACAAGCGACTGCTTGTATACCTGGATTGGCGTGTCCGGACAAGTTCTCGCAGGAGGGCGTTCTCGAGGATTCGAGTGCGACGGTAAAGTCGGTCATCTGATCAGGCGTCAGGATGCCCAGGCTGCTCTCGTCATGCTCGAACGAGTTCTGCTTGGTCAGCATCAAGTAATGCGGAGCTGTAGCCACCGGCGACTCGATCGCGAAATCGCCGGCGTTGATGTTGCAGGAATTGCCACCGCCGTCGCTCACGTCCTCGTGCGACTGCTGCAGCTGCGGTGGCTTTTTCTTAATGCTGCTGAAACTGGCGAGGTCCTCTTGAGATCTAAAATAGAATTTAACATAAATTAGTTTTCTTGTGACATGACTTACTAAAAAGCTTATTTATTATTCCTTTTTGCGAAATTTCTCTGATTTAAACGAATCAATACATTCTCATTAAAAATTTTTAAGCTGCAGTAAAAGAAACTAATAAAAAATATTGTGGCAACTAACCGAAGTAGATTGAGCTTTTCTTCATTTAGGCGCATAAGGTGTTCCGCTTCTTTGTTGTCCGTCGTGCAGTTCCATATTGCCGATATCGAGTAATCCGAGTCGAGGAGACAGTCTGAAACAGCAGCAAAAGCCATAAGTAAAAGTCTTCTTCATTTGGATAAACAAGTTAATCTTACTATCGCACAGCTGTTATTTTAATCATCCCACATATCAAAACGATTGCCTTTTGAATAAATTACGGAAGCCCCGATTAGCATGTGTACATAGCAAACGCGACCTCATCTTCGTCGGCGTTGCATGTAGACGAGAGTGTCGTCGAAATGGGACACGGAATCAATAAAAGCGTTTAGTATAATAGATAATGAATCGATAAAAGGAAATGACGAGGGATTGGGCGACTGTGATAACAGAAAAAAAACGAGACGTTTAGTAGAATAAGAAATGAAGATGCCTCGAGGCTATTTAATATAATATCTATTGTCTGACGGGGAAGGGAAGAATTATGTTCTTTAAGTAGAACAACGTCGAGTGTGGCGAGACTCGCTCGATATTACGAACGCGAGAGCAAGCTGCTTCATATAGTTTTATTACAAAATTGTTTCCTATAGTTGTTTGAATTCTAGGCGAAATTTAAAAATTTTCAGTATTACCGTGTGATACCATATGAAAAATTCTGTATACATTTCAGATTTACTAGATAATATTAAAAGCAACGTTCGCTGCATATTACAAAATTTTTCGATTTCAAAATTTTTCGAAAAATTCAAAAAAATTAAAAAATTCTTAGAACATTATACATTTTGAAATAAGTTTTACACGAATCATACAATTTGATCCAAAATTAAGATGGAAAAAATCCATTCACACCTTTTTCGGTGTCAGGCGTAGATCGTCGGCTCTTCGACTGCTTGTTACTGCTGTCGACGACCAAGTTGGCCGACTCCCTCTTGCCGAAGCCAAAATGTTGCTGCTGCTGCTTGTGGTTGAACTGCGGAGCGCCTGGAATAGCCGAAGGGCTGCAGTAGACCGGCGAACGCCGATGACCGGCGCTGCTAATCTTCGGCGGACCTAACGAGCGGATCTTCGGCAGCAACGAGGGCCTTACCGTCCGAGGCAGCGGTATTCTGCTCTCTCCTGCATTCTGTAATGATAAGAAGAGCTTTTGTTATATACTTTGAATTTTACAAAAATTTGAAATAGTTATTTATTATTCAAATGGCATTGGCATTCGAATTGATAATTTTCATATTTAAATATTTATGTTAATTGATCTTTATTATCGAAAATATATCCAGCCGACAATTTGGTATCTCAGCAATAAAACACTCCCACCCAAATCGATTAATTCTTCAATCATTTCTAAAGTGGAAACATCCTTGAATAATACACGAAAAAAATATAAAAAATAAATATACTACATAGACTCGTCTCCGAGAAAACTCAAATCTCTTA
Source organism: Cecidostiba semifascia (assembly GCA_900474235.1). Lineage (NCBI taxonomy): Eukaryota > Metazoa > Arthropoda > Insecta > Hymenoptera > Pteromalidae > Cecidostiba > Cecidostiba semifascia. Next base: position 5,841 of record UCQR01072770.1, read on the forward strand.
TTTTCCTCCACAAGCTATATACCACACTGCAAAATCAAAGTTCCATCTCTGAAAAGCAGCTGCTCGACGCAACCAATCGTGTAAACCACAGCGAAAAAAAAATCTTCGCACTAAATCGTTCACATTCCATTTCCCTCGCAAGGCATATATAAAACATTCATTCACACGAGATCTCCTCCTCTTTCCGAACAAACCGCCGCCTCATGTGGGCGGAACAAAAAAGCTCCTTATCGTCGTCGACTTGCGCGGAAGCTCTTCTCTATACTCGCGAGAAAGATGTTATCGTTCTCCTGAGCACAGTCTCCTTTATTTATTCGCTTCGAGGCGTGTATACCAGGGGGGATTCGCTTCGTGAATTTCGTTAGGAGTATGTATAGGTGATCGAAGACATTTTGAAGTGCTTCGAGTGATTCGAATGAGAGGGTATTTTAGAGAGACACTTTGGCTCTGGAAGTATTTTTGTCAGGTTGTTAAAAAGTCGTTTATTAATTTCATGCTACTTGTATGCGAAAATGACAATTTACGGACGACGTGCAGCTAAATTTTTGAATTCGTCGCAAGTAACGTTCAGCTACTGTCTCGTTGCGCTAAATTAAATAATATCCATGCACAAGAAGCAGTCGTTCGCGTCGTTTGTCTAAAGTGCCAAAAAGCGGACGTAGATATTCAGCAGCAGCAGCGATGCAATATCACGCGACGTTGTGAAATTATTCAAAATTCCTCGTGTAATACACGTATACGACTAATTATGCAGAAATTTTGTTATTTACCGTAATATACAATACACGTGTATACATACACAGGACGACTGCATCATGCAAACTTTTGAACGATGCAGAGCTTATATTGAGTAATTAATGCGCTTAATAATAGACGAGCGGCGAGTATGAATAGAGGGGCTTGTTTAGCATTAATTGCATGGCGTTCAGAGCTCATTAGACGCATTTCGAATAAATTGTCTCTCCGGGACATTCTTTCATATTAATTGCCGCAGTCGTAAGCTGTATAGGATAGAAAAATGCTTGCGCTAGTTTTTTGCAATGTGTGTAAAGCTATTTAAGTACGAGAGGATCGAGTGAATTGTTGTGTCAGAGGCGATTGAACGACTTCTTCTTCGGATTGTTTTCTCGAAGGAAGTAGTTATATGATGATGATCACTTGAGTTATTGTACTAAAGTGAAGCTTTTATATTATTGTCTACTGTATATAGTGGTTCATTAAGCCGTTTTACATTCACAATCGTAGAATCTAAATCCTAATGACTTTATAATGTTCAATGAATGTGAAATTCGCTTACATAAAATTGAGAAATATACTTTACAGCTGTAATAAACTTTAATGCTGTTGTATAACAAAGAAAACAATATAAAAGAAAATCGTAATCTCGTTTTCTCTGGCAAGGTGTAATCAATATCCACAATCAAAACAGCATTCGATAACCCATCCCATAAATAACAGATGCCTAATTAACCATCTTCCATTTCCAACACACCTCCTCTCCATCATCCTCTCACCGATCGTCTCAAAATCAACGATTATTCAAACTTAACCTGTCATCACACATAAACGTCACCGAAGCCACTTTCAAAAACCATACTATACCAGGAAGAAGAAGAAGAAGAAAAACCAGCGAACGAAAGCATTCACCACCTGTTAATCCGCAGACACGCGAGACGATCAATCAGCGGGAAAAGACAAGAAAAAAAAAAAAGCTGCACTAATAACAAGAACATGAGAAACTCGCGCGGCGCGGGGGCGTCGAACTGCCGCGGTAGCGACGCACGACACACTGTGTCGTCGAAGGCAGAGCCAAAGAAGAAAGAAGCAGCGAGAGAGCGAGGCTCTGAATAATTATATTCGATTACGGCTTAATTTCCGCTAATTCGAGTCGTCGCCCACTCTTTCTCTGGTGTATAGTCGACGACGAGAGAAGAGAGAGAGAGAGAGAGAGAGGAGTTCATCGCGTTATGGGTCTTGTTATGTATTGCTTAAGAGATGTTACGTAACGATGGACACAGCTGAGCTTTCTTTGAAGATGTTTTGCTAATTTTTTTTTTTTTGTGTTTCAATATCTCTCTGTTATTATTTGGGTATCGTAAATAGAGGGATGTCGTGTATCGCTTGAGTTTATGTTCATAAGTATATAAAGGATGACCATGAAACTTTAAGCTATACATATAATAACTTATGCTTACTCGTCGATTATCTCTCTCCACATAAACCAGGGCAATTATTGCGACTGCAATTATAATCGTACGGTTTCATTTACTTCTCGCCGCAGCTGCTACTTCTTACAACCATATTCAGGATAAAGTCATGTTTCCACTTTATAAAATCAGCCTCATCTTAAGCTACAACCGCGTATACAATCAATTAAACTCCATAGACTGCATATAAATCTAGTTCATTCAACGACCATCGGACACGCGAATCGGCGTTTTTCAAACGCTCACGAAGAACACAACAAATCCGTGTTACACTTTATGAAACAGTTCGAGCCAGTAGTGTCCAAGCGTCCACGTAAACACAAAGGAAACTTCCTCGTATAATACACACACACACACACACAACAGGTGCGTGCGAGAGAATAAACGAAGCGCAACAGGAAGATAACAACGCAGCAGGGGGCGACGACATCGAGAAAGGAAGGAAGAACAGGTGCGGGACGTGCCTATACACATGATGCACCGAGATTATTGCATACACTAGGGCTCTCTCGGATGAATGCCCCGAAGAGAGGGGAGAGAGAGGACAGCTGCATAATAGCGACAACGCGATTGTTTCTGTTTACGACAAAAACATTAAAATTTGTATATATAAGGTATTTTATTGATATACAAAACTATACGCATCAGTGATTCTGCACTAAATCATCATCACTCTAATGAATCCGGAATTCCTGGCTGATGTATAATATATAATCTCGGTTCATTTTCAATCGGCGAACTGCTGCTACTACGCGCGCGCGCAACCGACAATTGAAGCCGATTACTCGCGATTCACGCCGTCTCAGCTGATCGACGAGATATACGGCGACAATTGAAGCCGACCTACTCTAATCTGACGTAACGATTTCCTATGTATCTATCAATTGTTCTTCGAGGGAGAAAAAAAATTTGCGTTTGGTATTTTGTATATATGTATATGTGGTGTGCCAAATGGGTTAACGGGTCGCGAATTATTCAGGCTTTTCATCTTAACGACGACGTCGCACGTCGTGTTTACCTCTGTCTCTGATGCATTTCTGCTGTTGATTGCTTCTTGTGACGCGAAAGCGTGTGTTTGCTTATATTAGAGGAGATTGTTGCGGCTTTCGTTAATTTTCTGTATTTGCTGATTGTCTGCGGCAAGTTTAGTGTGATTGAATAATAACCGCGATAGATAAGCTGCGTTAGGTGTATATCGAGTTTATATCGTCAATTTCTTACTGTGACATAAAAACTATACATATATAATATTGTTTATTGTACAATGTTTTAAAGTTGTTAATAAGTTAAAAATTCTAATAAGCATACAAAACGCATGAATATAATATAGAAAGATAAGCGCTTACACTGTCGCGAAAACGTTTTAAAGCCCGAGCGATAAATTTAGCATAAAATAAAAGAAAAAAATAAATATAAATCAAAAGAAGATTTCACCAGAGACGTCATTTCCCAAGCGACTGCACAATAAACAAACGACTTCCAGCGCGCGTTTCAATGCAAATCGAACTGCCAGTCACATACAGCGTATATATATATATATATATACACATGTCCTTCCCTCCTGATGCTACATCTGCATTTATGCATGGTGTAAGCTTGGCCGAAGCTGCTGCTGCCTCACATCACATAAATTAAGGACGCCATTATCGGGATTAGCGCGATGGCTTCGAATATCCGCATCGAGTGTAATTCCCTCCAGACTTTACTGCTCAGCAGGGTTAATGGGACGCGTCGAATTAGTGGCCATACCCATTATTATATACCTATACCAGCTCTCGTTTTCTTTCGCTCACTGTAGGAAAGGTGTGGGTGGAGAGAGGGTTTATAGTTTCTGGACAAGGAATGTGTAAGTATTATTAGGGTAGGCCGGAAATTGGATTTGGAATAAGTCAAGTTTTTTCGGTCTGTATAGCGTTCTTTTTTTTTGGCGAATGGGGAATTTTCTGGGTTGAATGACTCTTTTGAAAAGCAGTGCTGTGATTTTTCTAGATCTGCGCGAACTTTGCAATGGGACTTGGCGTTATATACCTCACGAATTTTTAAAGTTCGAGTCGTCGTAGTAGTTTATGAAAGTTCGTGCGGAGAGAACTGCACGTATACGATGATAATATTAATTTGTAATGATTCTTATTTTTCAGAAAATAAAAAAGAATGTATTTTTATATCAGAATTGTATATCGTTCTCGACAAAAGAAGATTCATTTGCACAGAACACCGTGTATTACAATTCAAATTCTACTTTCACCGTCCTTGAATGAACGTGAAATAAAAAAAGAAGCTATATAAAAAACGGTGGCACAATCTATTAAAGACTTCTTTTCACGAGCAGAAAACGTCAGTCGCAGAGAGGATTCATTTCGCAGCGCTTTCTCGAGAAGCATGTCAATACAACATTCGAATGCATTTCCTATATCGTTGACTTAGCACAAATTAATGCTATATGCCAAGTCAAACATCGTAGTTTCTAAACTTCGAGCATCTCTCTCTCTCTTTGAAGAACGTATACGTGCATAAATTGAGTTTTTTTCTTCAGGCTCAAACAGACCGAAGAAACTACTCGCAGTATAAATAAATCAGCAATAAAACAACATCTCGCCTCCACCCCATCACGATGATGTTTGTTATAATTATTATATAATACCCTCTAATCACAGATTTTCCAAATAACAGGATTTTTACGGAAGCGCGCATCAGGCGAGAAGAAGAAAAAAATGAAACGGTATAGTGTGTGTGTACATGTATAGTGTATATATACGACTCTCCCATTAGCCTCTGCTTTCTCAACTTAACTTTCAGGCTAGTGATTTTCAGCTGACGGCGATTGCTGTGTGTGTGTACTTCCTTTGCAACGCGAACGAGTTGCTGTTGATCGATGCACTGCACATCGCGAGAAGTAGAACGATGGACTTCCAGGCTTTGCTTGGTTTTGTGTGCATGGCCTTTTTCGCTCTTTGGTATGTGGATTAATCGATTGCTAGAATGATTAATTTACTTGACACATATAGTGTATTGTGTACTCTTAAAATTCATAATTTATTCTTATATTTGTTTTCAGTATAGTGAACTTTACTTCTATCTATCATAAATGAAAAATCAGTCCAACTATAATCACACACCGTCTCAAATGACAAGCTTCAGCTCTAAAATCAATTCGTTGAGCTTCACTTTTCAATTTTGCTCTCTCTCTCCCCCAGCCTCAACCTAAAATTAATCCCCAGCCTGTTATGAAATGCAAGAGCCACTATATATAATAGTAAAAGCCAAGCAGCGCAGATTGGTAATCCAGAATTAATGCCTGGCAATCGATTTTCAGGGAAATTTCAATTTGGGAAATCACAAGGCTCTCGACTCGTTTGAATAGCCCCGTCATGGAAAAGCGGTTGCCACCCAGCATCAGCAGCAGCTGATCGTATATGTATACTGTGTATACACAGTAAAGTACACGCGGCCACTCGAGCACAAAACCACCCAGTCATTATCAATTCTGCAACATCCTGTAGAGCGAAGAAGTCGATCACGAGATCCTCAATCAAGCTGTGGAAAAGATATGAAAAAAAAGAGCCGCCGATTATTTTATTGGCGCAATTTTAATCCATAATGAATGAAAGCGACGCCTACTACACACGACTATTCTTGGAAAAATAGTCGAGCGAATGATTATTGACTATATAATGACGGTTGCAGTAGCATTTTATTATATTTTCTGAAATTATATAATTATGCAAAATCATTTATTTGACGTTAAAATAATCAACGAAAATACTCCCGCCTAATTGAAATACGCAGACCGGTATAATAAATCTTCTCTGGCAATCATCGACTCTCTCTCTCTCTCTCTCTCTCCTCACGAATCTTCGACTATTTATTTACTCGCGATCGACACCCCACGCAATAAACCTCAACCGACGCTGCATTTTGCTGCAGTCAAGGCCATCTGAGGCGCCCGGTACATTCGTCGCACGATCCAAAACCGATCGATAATGAAGCGCGTGCATAATGCAACGAATGTGTGCACCTGTGGTATATAGAGTCGTTAGTTAGCGAATTCCACGAAGTGTAGAGCCCCGTCGTATAGAAAGTGGTGTATGTATACGTATATATATGTATGTACAATTATTTCACTGAGCTTTCCTGGTATATTAAATTACTACTTCTCGAAGTGGTTTTCGGAATACACACGGAAGGTATATTCGCGACGAACTTGATCGAACGTTTTATATTGTTTGAATGCATAAGCAATCAATTCGGTGTATTATTTGCGCTTGTATGTAATAGGATAATGCGAAATTTACTAAACTTGCTAGTGATGTGTTGAGGGGCGAGAATCAATAGTATACAGTAAATTTATCTATATAATTAAAATTGTGCGTTGAGAACTATAACGTATACATAATAACGCCATGAATAAAAAAATATACAACTGCAACGCGGAATAAGCTTATTTCGACTTTATATTTTTCATACTGTCGCTTATATTCTCTTGCAGATAAGTATACATAGCGCACGTGTGCATATTTCAATGCGCACGAAATTATCGATAAACAACGTGTATACTGGTAAGAACTGACCGAAGACAGAAAAAAAAAAAAACATTATACGAGATAACATTTTTCTCTTAGTCTCGATAAACAAAAGACAGCGACTCGTCCGCGACACACAATTCTTATATACAGCAAAAATATTCTCCCACTAAACATAAATTACATTATGGTGTGCAAAGAAAAACTCCAATTTAGAAAGCGAATCTTTAACTCGTCAAAAAATGACGCTCTCGAGCGCACCGCGAGAGAGAAAACACTCTCGTATATAATCTCTTCCCACGTCGTCGTGGCGGCAGCGAAGAAAAGCGCATAGTGCACGTAACGAGGTCACTGCGGCGGCGGCGGCGGCGGCGGCGGTGGTACATCATTGGGATGCAAACGCGCCTCGTTCTCTCCTTTTTGCATTTCAATATACGCGCCACACCGCGAGATTTTTCCTTCTCGTTGAAGAATTTGATTTTGTGACTTGAGATTCTGTCGGTGCGAGATCGACAATAGAACGCGTGATGTGAGAGATGTGATTGATGTGCTTCATTCGTGCGCCTTGAAATACTTTTTATTTTTTCTACGATTGAACACATTCTTTTGTGTTTGATTCAAGACTCTTTGATACTTACCGTGTGTTATACAGATGAAGTGTATTATAGGACTTGAAGCTATTATTATCATTCGTCATTGGCTTGACACCGTCAATTTTGTGATACAAGTCTTAGCGACAGAGGAGATGATTATACTTGCAAAGTTATGCGGAGCTATATAAGAAACGAGCATCTCTCGGCGTTTAGTTTCTTGTATACGACAACGTCTCGCTACACAGCTGTGATGTACGTATATGTGTGTGTGTACTGTTATGATTCTGCGATTTGCTAAAGAAATTACCTATGAGTTAACGAGCTGAGCTACAAGGTTGCGAGTATAAATTATTCCAGAACCGATGATAATTGAATCAACAGGTCGGCAGTATCGCACGAGAAGAAAAGGTTCGGCATCAGAAAAAAAATAAACAATTGCATTTATGTACGATATGAGTATGGGAGCTTGTTATTGAAGAGGAAAAAAAAAACGTTGCGAGACTATATATGTGAATATAGTTGCTAATTCGATTCTAAATTTGAAATCGCCGACCGACAAACCCATATAGATATCGAATCTCGCTTACACAGCCTCGGGAATACCTTGTATGCTTTTCTATATTATAAAAAATTTGTTCTATGTACACGAAATGTAGAAATTTATAACGCTTCATTCCTCTATATATACTTTCTCATGAAATTATAGTAACAGTCAAGGATATATAAGTTATTAGCGCGTAATTTTACTAGTCGTTTGTCACCTGCGCACGGCGATTGCAGTAAATAATCGCCGCAGGTGTCTCTCTGTTCTGAAAGTAACTATTTCGTAAATACCGTTAGAGTGAAATTTTTCCATAGTATATTATATTTTTACGATTAAAAACAACAGAACTTTCCTCTCCAAATTTCAAAAATTCACGCGCACTATAGCATATAAAGCTTATCTCTCTAAAAACGTCAAAATTCCACGGCACATGCTACACATCACTGGAAAGAAGCGCACGTAGAACCATAAATTTTCCGCGTTATTTCACACCGCTATATACGCGAAGAGACACACGCGGCAACAGCTTCTCGCGTTACGTATTAACTTCGCGCTCTCTCGCGTCGCAACGTAAACATCTCTTTACGCGATGAAAGGGAAACTGCGCTGGAAATTATTGTCGACCACCGCCTTCTAGTTTCTAAAAATGAAAAATTATGGATAATGAATATATTCGAAACACGCGAGGCGTTTAGTTTCGCCTTTTAGACGGTCCGAAAATCGTTCTACGCACTTTTTCCATATACACGCAATATCATCTTGCACATGCGTTTTTCAACATACATTATATATTACCTTCTCACAACTGCACGCGACTGATCCCCTTCTTCTCTGACTCCAATTATGTCCGGTGTAAAGATAAACCGTATAGAGTTCGATAAAGATCAGAACTGTATCTCTCCAGAGTACTAACTATTATATTGATATATTATCTGTACATACAAGCACACATACACACACACACGTACACGATGAAAGGTGCACTGACACTGGCTTATATTGTCGGCTTCGTTTCGAAAGAGAGTCGAATGTTCGCGTGACTATCCTAATCGTCTATATGTGGAAGGAAAATTTTGGATTTCGTTGCGTTTTTCACCGGTTGAATAACACACACACACACACATCATAGACACGTGTTGTTGTGTTATGACTTTCACATGCAGCCGAGATCTCAACATGATGTGTGTGTGTGTATTACAGTATTATATAGGCTCGGCTGCGTGGGAAAGAGAGAATCGATTCGGTGATGTGTGTTTAATGGCACTGGCGAGCGTTTAGATCGTCTGCTGATGATAACGAATTTTCAGAGCTGAAATTACGCACCTACGCGACAGTATATTAAAAATACACCCGTATGTGTATAAGCGAAGAGCGTTAAAGGAAGTGAAATGTCGAGTGGGAACAAGTTTGACACATCTGTCACGGCATCAGGCGCGACGATGTTTGTGTTTGTTTTGAAATTCGCCGACTACATTTAAATAAATACACGCACACACACACACACACTGATAATAGAAAGTCAGAAATTGAAAAACCCGGTACAAAACAAACATCACATCGACAAGCGGGCGTGTCCGGCTATACGATTTCACCTCCTCAAGCTAAATCCACATCTTCCGCACTGTACTGCATGCACTCTATATACC
>UCQR01072788.1:2526-12828 GCA_900474235.1 Cecidostiba semifascia
GATAACCTTTCGCTTCTTAAGCTTGAAGTGCAACGCGCGATTTCGTGTCGGAAGTTCAAATCTCAAGTCGACTGAAGTAGGTTCGGCTTGTTATACCGCGTAATTTCTCAATTAGTTGCTTTCCACGCACACCGCCGGCATTTCACACACTCGTATGTAGAGAAAAATAAGTACCTTTATCAGATCTTGATTTTAAAATGCGAAGCTTATATTGAATTATGCACTATATAGTCCTTCTGTAATCCTTCCTGCGTATAGCTAAAAGACCGGATTCGAAAAAGTATAAATTAAATTTTCACCGCAGCTCCGAAGAAAAGTCTGAATTATGCAGTGACGAGGCTTCGTGCGCGTCGCACTGCACTGTATTACACGATAGTCATTAAAAGCATCATCTCGAAATCTCATAATTTTAGAATAAAACTAAACAAGAGGAAGATAAATTGCTCGCGCTATCTCTCCATCAAGATTATAATATATAATACGCGCGCGCGCATGCATCTACGATCGTTAAACCGTATAAATCATCCAGAGTCCGCGTGAAAGTCGCGGCGGCTAAAAACAATAAAAGCTAGCAGTAAGGCCCACTCGCTGCATGCCGCACTAAAACCCGTAAATTACCTTATTATGCGGCCACGTAAAAATGGTGAATGCGTATTATATAAGCCTCCCGGAAAATCCAAAAGTGGGAGGATCACCCCGGAGACACGGAAAAGCTGATGCAGAAGAGACTTGCACGCGCGCGCGCGCGCGCCTGATGGCTAGTTGGGATAAGAAGGTAAAGTAGAGCTGGTGGGAGGCAGCTGTTGTTGCTGGTTGTTGTTTCCAGCCTCGAGTGCTTTCCTCGACGAGATTCATATCTATCTCTCTGGCAGAGAGCAGCTGCTGCTGTTGCGAGCAAATGGTAGCCGCAACGACCTCGACTAAGGTCTTCTGTATATATGTTATATAGTGTGATGATCATCGCCATCGTTGCTGTGTATGTTGAGCTGCCACGATTCGAAATTTTTTTTTTCTCAAAAGGGGTGTGCGAGTACCGAGAGAGAGAGAGAGCTTTCAATCGGATAGCTCCGATCAAAGTTTACTTTTCAATTTTTGACGCACGAGCGCGCTTTATACATTTTCATTGTGCTCTTGATGTGTTATTACGAGGATTTTGTGTAAGATTGAGTATTATTATAGTATTCGAGTTGTAGAAAATTGATTTAAAGAACGTTCGCTACAGCAGACAATCGAAAAAATTCGTATACTGCTAATCAAGATTCTGTCGTCCTATCAAGTTTGATTTATAACTTACGCTCGCGTATATACAACAGTATATAGACAATGCGAAACCTCGCGCGGGAATCTCTCACGTGTGTATGGCCCGATATACCACGGATCACATATTCGCGAATACTAATTAAGGATTCGAATTGGCGAAAAACGCGGAAGAGGCGACGTCGCGCTCGGTATAACGAAAAAAAAAAGAGGCAAAAAGGCTTCGCTGCAACTTTGATGCAGATCCAGATAAAAAGTAGGCGCGCGGGAATGTATATATGCAACGATGCATTCATATCAATCAGATCTTGCATATGCAGTAGTCGAAAAGCCGCGGGGATCGTTGGCTATGATGTGCTCTGTATAGTTGCGAAAAATATTGCCGATGCATAAATTTGCCGAGACTTTATTGGCTAACCCTGTCCCTGATGAGTATAGAGGTATTGGTTATATGCAGGCATATAAACTTTTCATCCCGCTATAAAGAACAAAGTGACACACCCATTATAAATTTTTGAGAATATACCTCGATAAAAATGGTTCATCTTCAAAAAACAAAACCAAAAACACATTCGTATCATTGTAAAGCGTGACGGACCTTAATACAAGCGAGTGTGTGGCGGCATACACATGAATATGTAAAAATATTATGCGTGCATGCCGAGCGCGGAAGTTTTCGCGTCTGTGCATCGACCGCGTTTTCTCTCTCACTCTCTTTCTCTTGCTATATGGTGCGCGTTGTTCTGCATAGTTAAGCACGAAACGGCACGATGCAAAATAAGGCCCCGAAGAGCCGCGAGTAAAAGCGGAGATAAAGCGATCCACACCGGCTTGGCTTCGCAGACTAACGACTCGAGACGCCTAATCGGCGGCGGCGGCCCTTTTTCCTTTTATTTTTCGCGAAAAGGGGGCCGCCACCGCCGCTGCGCTGCAACGACAAAAACGAATCCGCGCGCACTTGCGGGTACTTATGGCTCTTTCGCGGCGGCGGCGGCGTGTATAGGTATGTATACTGTATACAACCTCGCCTGCAGCGCAGTCGGAGAGAAAGAGAGCGAGTATAAGACGGCTGTAGAAAAAATTTTAAACGAGTAAGCACCTCGAGCAAGGCACTTGCGCGCGCGTTTCCTTCTCCTCTTACTTTGAGTGCTTTACTTCTCGGTTTTTTTTTCAAAGCGAGGGAGGCTTTGCGCCGAAGAAGAGAGATCTGCATACGCATAATGTATAACAATGATGAATTCCGAGTTTTGTTTTGTTTTCTTTTTATGGTATATAGAGAGGCTTTTGTGATTTTTTGAAATCTCGTCTGCACGCTTGCTTGTGTCGCGTGAGAGGTAATGTCTCGGAACTTCTGTTGTAGTTTTTTTTTTAGTGAAGAATATAATTATCCCGTTTCCTGAGTGTATTGTAGATGGGAAAGAGTTGAAAAATTATGCGCAGCGATTGAATATACGAATCGTCTTTGCGAATATATTTGTTTACTTACGTAAAATAATATATATTCAGAAGATTTTGTTTCGGGAAGCATGACTTACCGGCTGAAACAGAAAGTAATAAAAATTGAATTAGGATCATCGATTGCTATTTTCTTCTTATTGCTGAATAAGCCAAAGTTAGCCTATGTACAATATCTGTACTAGACAAGTGTAAACGTAATATAAATTTGATCCAGAAAGTCCTAATACAGGCTTGAGTGAGGACTCTCTAAATAAACGCTGTACTAAATGCACTTCACGTACATTAATATATGTATGTGTATGTTAAAAGGTGACAAACTGCTATACTTAGATTCAGCGTACAAATTAAGATGAAGCAGAAGGATAACAGAAAAGTGTCTACGCGCCACCTATCTTCGTTATAGCCAGCAGAAGCACGATATCGTCGTTACACTTACGTAACAGCATCAATATCGTATTGATTACACGCTTGAAAAACAGACCGAGCTGATTTTCGGCGTTCGGAACTATTCGGGCTACAGCCAATCTTTTCCCTCCGCATGACAGTGAATCTCAAGAAACCGTCCAAAAAAGCGCACTCTCGAAGAAGAAGAAGAAAAGAGGAAATCCGCGGCATCGCAGCACCGCGAGTCTCCGCGACTCTTCTTTTTCGCTCTACACAGACACACAGTGTATGTAGGTATACATATACCTATAGTATACCTATACCTATACGCTTGCGCGCAAGGAAGACGTGATCGATGCTCGTGGGATGCGAGGGCGTGTTTCTGGTGCGGGAGGTTGCCGAGACAAATGGACGTCGCGCGTCTCCCGGCCACGCCCTGCGTGCCGCAGTTGAGAGAGACAGAGCTTCTCTCGCACAGCACACAGCTGCGGCTATAAGGGAGAAACGAAGAGCGCGAAAGTGCGTCGAGAGCGCTTTTAATGTATGCCGCGGCGTTATATAGCCCGATCTCTCTCTCTCTCTCTCTCTCTTTCTGCGAGACGTTTCTACATCCTTGTCGTTGTCGTCGCGAGAGGAACCCTTCCACGCGGTTTATTGTAGATTCGAAGGAGATCAGAGGAGAGTATTATTTCGTCTGCTTGATTTTTAATGCTTGTTATACTGTGCTTAAAGATAGAAACGCGGTTCATGCACTTTACACGAATTAGTAATCTTTGGGAAACACTTGAGAGATTTTATCATCGACGCTATGAAAGAATAACAAGCCTATTTATTTCTTCTGACGATAACCTGCCGACGTGATGCTATATACAATACACAAGCACACTTTGAATCTGATTAATGCCATTAGTAACGTCATCGATGATCGCCGCACACAGAGGAGAAAAAAAAATCGATTGCGTCACTTCATGCATCAAACATGAGCTCACGTATATATCGGATCCCCATTGTAAAACCAATTAGTATTAAAAGCCTTCTCGGCTCGTAATCTCCACCTGACAATCGCCCATTTTATTTTGTCAACAATGCCCGCAACATCACGATACACACACACACCTATCCCGACATTCTCTGATCAGAGGAGCGCGCGAACTTTAACACTCTCCCGCTGAGAGCAGACAAAAAAAAATCAATCACACCTCTCCAGAGTGAATCGGCCGAACTAAAAGCGCAGTGACTCCGCGGGTCATTTGAATGATAAAAAAAAAGAAAGAATGAAAAGAACGAGAGACGACGTCGCATCGAGACGACCACCCACGACGCGGTATATACGATAACTCGGCGCTGATAAAGGCAGGTGTTTATAGCCCTGGTAATATGGAGTCAGCCAGTCATCGCTTCGTCATTACTTATGTTTCCTTTTTCACTCGACACGAGAGCGCGCGCGCGGTTCTCCCCACAGGGGGGCTTTTCATTCATTTCGCCGTGTATATATTGTGATGATATACCTCCTCGGCCACGGCGATGTTAATGGGCCCCTAAACGGCGTCGCGCGCACACCCGATTGTTCGTCGGATCTGAGACCGAGGTGACGACTCTCATTCGAGATTGTGTGTATACCGTTCGCGCGCTTGATTTGATCGTGTTCATTTTTTTTTCTTCTTCTTATTTTAATTAACACGTTAGGTGCAGCGTGATATTAAATGCACTCGTCGATCGGGGGGGATCGCTCATAACTGTTGTGTGTTGTCTTGAAGAATTGAGGTGATGAGGAGGTGTTTTTTGAGAGGCGTACACGTCGTTGTTGTAATCGAGGAAGTGAGAACTGTAAATTGAATTATTAGAATTGCGATCAGTCATCGGAGATACGATTTTTAATATACACAGCTTCAGTAGAGTGTACAAAAGCAAATTTATTTAATCGCTTCTAATTCTCGACTCTCAACACTTTAAGAGCGCATCAACAAATAAAACACACTATAGAACTATATCTCGTCGCATAGCCCCATTCGCGCATAAATCCCATGCTAACCAATAACATAAATCCCGAGAGCGCATGTCTTCTTAGCCTCCCGATTTTTCTTCCCCCGGTTAACGGACGTAATTTACGATTTCATTGTCTAAAAGAGCCTTCTCGAGTACATACATATACATATAGCGATGAGATCCTCTGTGCGTACTCACGTCGGCTTCAAACGAATGACCTGCAGGCCGCGCGTATAGTACAATCTCTCTCTCTCTCGCGTATTCGCGCGATATAATAATAACAGACGCAAACGCGCAGGATAGAACGGCTAATAGAAGACGAGCTCTCTCGCGCCCACGTGTCGAGAGATATTACAAGCGCGAGGTAACATCAACAGCGAGCGATAAGGATCTACTATAATCCTCTCGCGCCACGGCTGCGTGGGTGTTTCTTCGTTCAGCTTTCGCTCGTCGTCGTTTTTTTATTTCGCGGATGTCGTCGCTTTCTTCGATTTCTTCTTATATATTGTTTCTCTGCTTCGAAGGTTGTTCGTATATCGGTGAGGATTTTTTTTTTCTGTTCGAGATTTTTGTGATTTGACGCGCGGGACCGTTATGCGTGGGTGCGGTGACTGGGGAGTTTCAGCGCGCGTGTATCGCAAGCTTGTTTACTGCGTGAGTTGGTATACTAATATACAGTGTGAGCGAAGAGAGTGACGATGAGATATCCTGTCGAATTTGCCTCCTTAATTTGTATGCATGAGTGATATTGTATACAGCCTCGGATATGGTCGAGCGTTTTTATTTTCAGTGCTGTAGCTTCGAGTTTCTAAAAATATAATGTAAAATATAAATTCATCGTTTGTTAAGAAAAAAAAAAAATTAAATACAAAAATGTACTGCAACATTTTTCGGCTTGTCAGCTCCGCAAGTCAAGCCAAGCGATAAAGTGCAAATAAGTCTCGACGCGCGCGTAAAGCGAATATAACGCAGTCGAGCGCGCGGTGACTACGTCGTCATGATGGCAAAAGGAGCATTTCGTCGCGGCAACGCGGACACTTTGGCTTTCGGGCTACGCCCATCGCGACCGCATTCGTTCGTCCGTGACGAAGTCGAGTGTATAGCGGCGAAATAAAAGGCTATAACAGCGGCTGTCTCTCGATGCTATACACGCGCGAGATCCGGCCGAAAATAGACGGAAGAAGATGAGTAAAACCTCTTGAAGCCGATCGACGTGAATAGCTTCGCTAATTCAAGGGATCGAAGTATACGCCATTCATGACACGTCGGGCCGAAATAGATCTCTCGTCGGCTCTAATTTCTCTCTATCGTCGTTAATTAAAACATTTTTATACTCCGTTGCCTGCCGTGTACACACCATGTAATTTTTTCGGTATATGTATATGAACATCACGAATCAGTTTCACACCGTTTCATTACATACCGATCGCGGAAAAATCGGTGCACGCAGGGAAACGTTAGAAAAACTACCTCTTTCTCTCTAACGGTACACATACTTCGCAATTAGAACGAGCACGTTTCTGGTTACAGCATTCGAAAACACACCCTCCCCACAAGAGAGAGAGAGAGAGAGATTAGAAGTTCGCATCTCTCTCTCCGCGCGCTGCTGCATGCAAAAGCCGATGGAAAATTGAGGAAGCTAACCGAGCGAATAAACTTTCCATCCGCCTCCCGATAATCGCGTTGCTCACGCAGGGGGTTAAGCTATATGTATATATACATGCAACACACAGGTTCAATCCTTGCACTCAAAAAAAAAGCACCGAGAGTTTGTACAGAAGGAAAGCCAACTACTACTACACAGGAGAGAATCAAAGATCGCGAGTGAGAGAGAGAATAATTGCGCGTTTGCGGGAGGAGGTTACCTGGCCGCCGCCTCCGCGACTCCCGGTAGTAATTATCGAGTCCTCCTTCGGTTTTTCCTCCTCCTTTTTCGGAGCAGCAGCGCAATGCTTGCCACTTCGTTTCTTATTGCTTGCTTCCCCCCCGCCTCTGTTATTATTCGGTGTATACGTGTATAGCCGATCCCGGAATCACGTGAAATCGGAGAAGAAGAGCCCAGCGAAGAAGAAAAAGAAGAAGAAGACCGTTCTATCCATCTTATGTGCGCAGGCTGGAAGATAGTTCGGGTCAGAAGCCGCTTTGACGCACTGATTACTGGAATTAAGCGCGCGAGCCTCTACTGACGAGGCTCGATTTCTCTGCGCTAAGCTTATATATATATACATTTGTCTGCTTCGTTTTGGTTTATTGGATGGACACGTATATATAGTGAGAGAGCCAGGCGTCGGTCCTCGCGACGGCTCTTGAATACGAAATTTATATGGCTGGGCTGTTTTTTTTTTAAAGCGTACACCTGTTTTCGCGTTTGTAAAACTGTTTTTGGCTTGTCAGCCATAAATTATATAGGGCTTTTTCAGAGATCCGAGATTAATTGTTTCGCGATATGATTCATTCGCCGCGTTTTCGCGCTCGATATTATAAATTATTAAGAGAACGAATATACTTGTTTTTACAAATCAATGAAAAAGAAAAGAATTCCTAGCACTCGGCCTAATTTACATATATTCCTCAAATTGATTTATCGTGCGCGCTTACGACTTTTCCTCGGACTCAGAAAACTTGAAAAATGAAAAAGCTTGCGAGTTTTCCATCTCTCTCTCTCTCGTTTAGCCGAACGACGACAAGCGGCGCAGTTGGTGTCTTGGCGTAATTACCCCGAGAGAGAGATACCGATCTCTTTTAGCTCGGAAATTTTCGTGTGTCCGTGATGCGCTGCTGGCAGCAGCAGACGTGCCGAAAACCGCCTACCGCTCTCCGCACTCTCTTCAAGATTAGTCCCAAGTGACAGCTCTCGCGCGGTGCTTATAGAAGTCTGTAGTATAGCGGCGTGCGTTTTGTTTTTCTCTCTCTAAGCGCACTCTCATCATCTGCTCTTTCTCACTGGATATATGCGCGGGCTACTAGAGGAAAACGGTCGCCGACAAACGGTCTGATTCTCATTTTTCTTCAGTAGCTCTCCTCGGCGCGGGAAAATATTCTCAGGAAGGATGAAATATGCAATGCACTCTGGACCTTGTGTTGACGAATTATATCTGCTGCTAATAGATATTTGTAGTGTTCTTGCGATTACTCTTTTCAAACGCAGAATTCTCCAATCCAATTTAGCAGACACATGCATATCGCTCTCGATAATTGTTTCGCGTAAGATGTATAATGACAGGTGCACCGAACGAACCTCATAATATACAGTAGGTATATCTATACCAGATGTTCCATCGCGCGATGCATATTTTAACGACCGATATCGTATACGATAGTTCGATTATATTGTCGGGAATAATAGCAATGCTTGAATGCGCGGCGTGGGGAGCTGCTGCATTTTGCGCGTTGCATTATATTTTGTTACAATCGTGTGCCTTCTTCTGCCCCCTTTTGCCGGCGTGCCATTTATTACTTTCTGTCTCTTTTGCGTCGCTATATCGATTAGGAAATTACCTGCATCTATCGTTCCTATAATATAGCAATGAAACATTCATGATACGCCGCTGTATTAGACGTTTCATGAGCTGCTATTTTCCGATACAGCGCTACTTTATTATACGAGTTTATATACAGGCTTTTGCCTGCGCGTTTATTTCAAAGTGGAAAGAGCCGAGAGTGCACACCCTTTTTTATATATGTGCAGCAAGAGTTGAAAAAAAAATGCATACGCTGTAATTTTTTTCCACAAGAGGAATCAACGAGATAATTTCACGTCGCGGGTAACGATGTATATGAAAGAATAAATCGAGAATAGAATATCAGAAAATAATTGAAGGTGTTACGATTGTAAGGTATATCATGCGATTGTTATACATGCGAGAATCTATAGTTTTATAACTTATTTTTGGGCTACAACTCAAATAAAAAAAAAAACAAGAAAAGTCATATGTCCTCTGTGTGCTTTAGCCCACTGCAAAGTCTATCCCAATATCTACATTACCCTGCTCGCAAAGAAAGAAAAAGAAGTTAAAAGCGATGACAGAATAAGTGCCGAGTTTCCGCCCTGGAACTCTCGGATCTGTCGAGCGCAGGATATGTCCGGGAGAATAAAGTGTCTCTCTCCTCGTCCGGCTAGACTTCCCTCCGCGAGGGGAGAGAAGAGCTGATATCCGCAAAGATGAGAGGCCTCTATATATCGCGCGGAAAAATACCGGCATTACGCCCCCGCGGATTACACCGTGAAACGATATCGATGACGCGACTTCCATCCCTCCCTGTATGCATTATCGAGTCCTCGCGTAAGGTGTACTTTTCCTGAAAGGGGGAGGAAAGTAGGAGAATACACATAGAAGCAGGACGAAAATGTGTCCACGCGCTCGCGCAACGTGTCATCAGTGTATATATTTTTCCCGTCTTGCCTTTTCTTTCTCGAAAATCATCGGGTGCGATATGTGCAGCTTCTAAACTGGGGGTGAAAAAGGTGTACGGGAGACACGTGTATATGTACGCGACAATTGTTGACCGTGAGCTTACGAGGCTACTGATATTGCTAATATATACGCATGCGAGGAAAGTTTTTCACAGTATATAGCTTATGTCACCGTGCAATCTTTACCGATTGCTAGTTTGCTTTATTTCTCCGCTGCGTTAATGGACGGAGGGTGACTGATGTGCTTTTCTTCTTCTTTTCTTTTTCTTTCTTTAGCTCTCGGACGACTGTTTATTTGCGAAATTATATACGGGACACTTGATGGTTGGAAATCTCCGCGGTGATATTACAATAGGTATATGGTCCCTTTCGCGTTATAGATTTCTGAATTTGCCTGCTTTAGAACTATTTAGTCTGCCGATATCTGCAACTTTGGACATTTGTTTATTTCCATGGTGTATCCTAATTAATAATTTATTTTGCCTAATTTCTGATTGGGTTACACCCCACCCTTCTACCTCGACCCCACTCTATGTCCACCCCACCCTTCTAACACCCCACCCACGAAACGGTCATATAAATAGCCCCGTAAAGTACTGATGCAGTCAATTCGCTTTCGACCTACCGAGTAGTAGCAACGAAATAGTTTAGTAATAACTGCTTCAATATGTCTGGACAAAAACTTGTTCTAAGCGACTGCTTATTTAGCGATATACAGTTGCCAGAATCTTCTAATAAGAGCCGCAAGAAAAAGGCAAAGAAGCAGCAGCACCCCAAACCTTCACCGCCGAAATCCTCTTCCT
>UCQR01072800.1:2522-25838 GCA_900474235.1 Cecidostiba semifascia
AAATGAACAAAGTAACAGCAACACTAATAATCCAAAAAAGCAAGCGATCCTCGAGAGAAATCGCGCAAGTTCTATGCGTTCGCGGGCAAAAAGGAAAGCTTGGATACAAGAATTGCAACAATCATTGAAAATATCGAATGAAACTAATACTAATTTGCACAATCAAGTAAAAAGTTTACAAAGTCAAGTAGCAAAGTTAAAAACTCTTCTGTTAGCACACAAAGATTGTCCAGTTACAAAAGCTATGGAAATGGGTATGCTTTTTAATTCAAAAGCTTTAAAATTTTAAATATTAAATTCAAAACGATATTTTATGTAATTTATATTTTAGGAAACGGAGTAGTGGTGGGCTCTAATGTTTTGACGATAAAACCAAGCGAGATGAAGCAAGTAGCAGTCGTTACAGGCTCAGCTAAACCGACAAAACGACCCAGTACAGAAAAGCCAATTGTTGCGAAAAAAAAGCCGTTAATAGTCTCCGGCTTGAAAAATCCCATTATCTTACCAAAGTCTGATGCTACTGCGAACACGATTACTCTTCATGGAGCAGAGTCGATAAAATCAATACCTACCATAAGCATTGTGGCACCTTACGTTACGAATGTCCAAAGTGGAAATGCAATTTGGAAAATTCCTATAATTGCCGATACATTTTCATTGAGCCCAACTATTAATCAAAATGCTGCTTCGAAAACTACTGGTACTTGATTGCACTGACTTGCAAGTAATATAAAAAATTAAGACTGAAAAATAATCCTTAGGGTTTCGGTACCGCGCCTTGCAAATGAATGCTTGACGTAATAACAAACGTTTAATTATACGAATGAATAACGGCATCGAATGTGATATAAGCACTATCTACGCTATTCTCGCGAGAAGCTACTTTTGTAAAATCCGGCCTTATAGCAGCTGTTGGGCCAGAAAAAGTTACTTGATTGTTTTGTTTTTATTATTTTTTTATTTTGGAAAAGTACAACAAACGATAAGACTTTTGACATTATTTATTTAAGAATTATTGTTATATTATAAAAGTTCAAAAGTATTATATTAATGATATTAAATAGATAGTGTAATTTTAAAAAGTAGGCATTATCAAATATATTAGTATACTTAAAATTTTACATAATATATTAATTTAGTGTTCATGGCATCACATTTAAAAAGTGAAACATGAAATTTATTGAATTGTTATGATATATATGTTAACTTTTAAAGTGTTACATAAAATCAAATATTTCAAATTTTTTTTAATAAAATATAATCATATTGTTGTAGGTTATAATTAAAATATTATATATCAAAATTGATTAGGTATTGGTATTACAAAGTTTGTCAAAATCAAATTAAAATTATTTCTATTAAATATATTGTCTAATTAACTTTGCTCATCCATTCCAATAGTCAAAATTTGTTAGCTACTTTTTACTAATAAGAGTTGATAGGTGAAGGAAAGCGGAAGTATTTGCAAAATAAATTCAGTACAGCATGAGAAATATACAAATATGCATTATTGAAGAAAAAAAGGCTAGTAAAAATATTTATTAACATTACAAAAAGTCATCAAAACGACAAATTAAATGTGTATCATACATATTACAATGTTTCCGCAATAAACTGTTTTTTATACACTCGACGTATTTAGTTCTGTGTCTTCAAATTCCTCGCAGAGTGTTACTACATATATGTATAATCCCGCGATGTATCTGTAACCCTCGGGCCCTTATCAGTTCTCCGTCCAGTCGTAGAGAATTTTAACACTCGACAGGAGAATGATAAGGGGCTTTAGGCACGTTCTTCATCTCTTCGTCATGATCCAGTTTCCGGAATTTCGTATATACGGCAAACAATCTTCTTTCGTAATACAATACCTCATCGAGATTTCTACATACTCACATACAAGTTCTCTTTATTTTTACATTTTCATAAATCCATCGGCGTATAATATACAATACAGCAATATCACGCGCGTGAATATATAGTTTTGAAACGCATGAACGAAATCGTAACAGATTCCTCGTATTTTTACACGAAACTATAGAGCCTGAAAAACATACATAGCACATACACACACATGGCTATCGGTTGCTGTGTAAATATCACCAAAGGCCTTCCTACCCGGATAAGACCCCGTCAGATAAGAAACTGTACACAGCAGCAACATAGTCTTTCGCTCTCTATACCTATACACTCGAATTCCTGAAACGTTTATACAACAAACAAAAAAAATTCGACTTTGTTTCGACAGATTCACGCTCGAGCTTCGAACTCACATCAAACTCACACACACACAATAATATAAGTAGGTATTCCATCTCACTCGCGCGAATTCAAAGTCACACACTGTATAATACCTATATCTCGCACACGCACGGACGAGAGGCGCTTTCCGTTTCGGCCATGTTTGCTCTGCCGTAACTCTCCGATGTCGCGCGGCGTTTGTATCCGCCCCGGCAAAACCTCGGCCGTCAGAATTACGTGGATGTAAGCAGAGCAGCCAAAGTGTATAACACTACTTCCTCGAAGACTAGAAATACCGAGAAGTTCAATAGAAGCGATGACGAGGAGAGTGTGTAAAGTTAGATGTGGCGCTGGTCGAATCACGTGGCGCGCGCGAGCTTTTTCTCACGCACGACCGCTTTTCTCCGAGAGCGACACACACGACGGCACCACCGCCGGTGTAGTGTGTATAACGATATACCCCTTTTTATCCCCAGCAGCACGAATTTTTTCCAGATCGTCCGAGTCTCTCAGTACTCAAGTATACGTGCATTAAAAATACTACCTATGCACCAACCGTTAGTTCGACACTGTTCTTCATCTTCGCGAGATAATATTCGAACGTAGTACAATTTTACAATTTCTTCACGCGTAATTCGGCGACACGTTTCGCGAAACGCACTATCGGCGCACTACACCAGTATATAGTCTCGCGGTCCATCCCTCGCCACAGTAGTCTTCCACACTCGAACTCACACAGTGCCAGGTATATACGTATACACACAATGCAGCTGCTCAAAGCTCCCGACAAGTCTTGTCTTGTTTCTCTTCAACGAAAACTACAATATAACTATTCAAGCCTTGCCGCACACGCATGTATAACCGGATCCAAGTCCACATACACACACACACACACAGAGAGAAGAGAGAGAGAGAAGAAAGAGCGACCGTCACTCACTGAAAACTACCGCACAACTACTACCAGCAGAGAGCAGCCGCGCGACGAGCCGACGTCGCCGTCGTCGTCGTTATGTGGAGGGGAGAACAGAGCGAGAGAGATAAAGAGCTGCGAGCGCACACACAGCTGCGCGCGAGATACGGGAGGAGAGAGAGCAAGAGCGAACGAAGAGAAGGGGAGAGGGATGATTTGAAAAGCTTAGTTGTCCCCCCTTACCGCGATCTCTCGCGTGTGTACTTTTGTTCTCTCTCCTCATCTGTGTATGGTTTTTCTCTGATCTGATGTGTGTCTGTCTGTCTCTCTCTCTCTCTCTCTCTCTCTCTCTCTCTCTCTCTCTCTCTCTCTCTCTCCCTCTCTCTCTCGCAGAGCGAACGTAGCGACACCTATCGGGGGGAGACTGGCTGCTTTCGCGGCTTTTTTGGCGAAAGCGAGATGTGATAGTCTTTTGTTTGGTTTTTTTAGACGATGAGTGTGCGAGGACTTTCTTCTCTCTGACGCATCAGGAAAATCAGCGGTGAGTAAGTTTTCTCTCTCTAATACAGATTCATATAGGTATAAGTATTGCTTATTGTAGGTGATGACCTTTAAGAAAAGCGTCGTTATATTATTGGAAAAAAGACAATTTACGGCGTTATTACCCAAATTACGCTCGTTATACCGGGGGCCTGAAAAGAGAAGAGAACGGTTTAATTACAGACTGGTATTATAATATTGTCGTAATTTCGTATTATATACTACTATAGGGCCAACTTTTACTGGGTCAGAATTTAAATTGGCTATGAAAATTCGATAACTGTAGGTATATAACACCGAGAAAATTAATTAGTTTTACACTGCATGCAGGAGGTTATGGACACTGCGGGGATTTTTCTGCAATGGTTTATTATTCTACGGAGATTAATTAAATCTGATTTATTGAGAGTCGGTAAAACGAGGAGACAGCTCATTGCGAAATCTCGTTAATCAGTCCGACGAGATGAGCAGCTTTTACACGGATTATTAATTTTTTTGTATGACTATGATAGACGCGTTTTAGAGCGTGTATTTTAAGACTGAATGTTTACGGATACATTGCCCTCATCTGTTCCGTATATAATAATCAAACGTGAAATATGGAATGTCAAAGATCCTGTGCCGACAAAAAAAATTATCTTATAATATCGACTCTGCGTTTCGTTATACCGCGATTAGATTATCAAAAAATTTTTTGACAAACGTTAAAAACTTTGACTCCTCCTATTCCCCGAAAAATCTAATTATAAACTCGAGCATTTTTATTCCCCATCAAACGGCAATAACTACGTCTATAAACATAAAAAAATAGACGTCTCTCCAAGCAAATATCCAGCAAACCATAAGCAGCGAGAAAAAAAAGGAGAGAGAGAGAGGGTCGAGGGGCACAAAGCAGTATACAGCAACAGCAGCAAGTGAGAGAAGGAGTAGCGTCTGGTGAACCTCGTGACGCCTCTCGCGGACTTATCTGAAGGGCCGAGCGAAAGAGAGAGCGAACATATGGGACACATTCCTCGCGCCCGTGGCCTCTTCTTTCCCCCTTTGCCCCTCGACCTCGACTCGTCGTTCTGTCGCTTAAGCTCGTGGTGTATACATCAGTGAGACTTTTCGGAATAGATTCGTGTTTTTTGGCTTTTCGTAATTTTTTACCGATATACATATCTGTAAGATACGATGAAAAGGACACTCGTGTGCGTGATAAATCGTGCGATACGACTTGAAAGGGAGATTTTTCAAACGAAGCTATCGATATTCGACTATGCACACAATAAGCATAGCATGAATCAGTTTTCAAAATATACATCGGTCGATACACGCGAAAAAAAAAATATTCTCCTCAAAGCTCAACGACCTCGTGCGTCACCTCTAGCGCGATATTAACAACAAACTCACCGGCAGCAAACATCATCACGTTCACAGAACCACCGCCGGCACACACGTGCGCCGCACACGACGTATATGTATATATACGCGGTGAGCCGTGGAAAATGGCATACGAAACACGCGGTTAATTTTTTTTCGTCTCGCCTGGCTACCTACTATATACTATACTATATAGGTATATACATCTCTATACCGGCGGCCTAGAGTTTTAATCGATAATCCAGTCCTCAGCGGGGCTGCGCCGCTATACACACACGTGCCCCATCTGTCCCTATGTAATACACATATATATGTATATACGCACGTGTATGTGACTCTATATATATTATATTATACGGACTCCTTATTCGACGAGAGGAGCGAAACGCGTAATGAAATATGAAAGGTCCCCGCGGGGGCGAGATATTTCGTATATGTATGTGCGCGTCACCTATAAGATTGTTTTTAAGTAGCGAGAAAATTTTTCCTGCTCATATAATTGCGTCTAGTCGTTGCGCCACTGCGGAAAAGGATATCTATGGGTTTTCAGAGAAGGATTTAAGTGCTATACTCTGTATAAAAGAGAAGGATGATCTCGTGTCTCTCTGGGAGATGCTGGTGAATTGTACTGGGAATCGCGGATTATTGATTGGATTATCGTCCGTTTCTATATTGTATACTTGTTGCCCGTTTCTTCTCACGACGATTTTCTCAACTTAGTTCAAAATGATATATATTTTTTTTCACGTCCGAACAACGAATTTCAAATTGAAAAATAAAGCATCGTCAAAACGAAAACCCGGCGAGAATTAATCACCGCGATCTCTCCCTCGACACGAGCTCAAGTACATATCGTAAACAAACACCAAGCCAGGAAGCAAACAGTAATAGCGCTCCAAAAATACACTCTCTCACCCACATACATACACACATATAGAGAGATTGAAAAAGAGTGAGTTTCTCCTCGATTGAGCCCACAGCCTTCCGGCAAACGGAATTCCGCACTCGAAATATCGCCTCCGATCGACAACTCCACTGCTGCTGCTGCTGCTGCTGCTGCTACTGCTACTGCTACTTCTCTCTCTTTGTTCGGATCAGCTGCTGCTGTCTGGAAGCAAAAACAGAGTACGAGCTGATTCAGTGCTTTTGTGTTATATAGTTGTAGATATATGAGGAAATATTAAAATTATTTTTGAGGGATTAATAATATATGTGTAAACGGCTAATGTATACGGACAGATGGCGCATTATCCTAGTTTAGAGATAATTGTAGTTTATACAAATTGCTGAATTCATTTAAATGCAATATACATCACTAACTCATTATTCGCGTTCGGCGAAGGTAAATATAATATGCAAGCATTGATGTAATAACGTAATGGTATAACAAAATCTCAAAATTGGGAAAATACGGTGGATTCGAATTCTCGCCTGTGTAAATATACACACGATATCCGGTGCAATTATATTAGCTATATTTGAATATTTCTCGGTTTATATTTACGCTATTGAAATTTTCGTATAAAATACAGAGAAAATTTGTTCTGACTTTTTCCCTCGAATATAACAATAAGTTTCAATTACGTCCGGAAGCGGTTTAACGGTTCACTAGGTCACTTCGTGCACGACGTAATTGATTTATAACAAATTAGGCGAGCGTAGAGTTACCGCGAAATTCGATACGAGCCATTAAATTATTCAATGATCCTGTGAGCCGTATTTTTTTTAGCCAATTATCGAATTCGTACAAGTTGGCACCAGATCACAGAAAATCCGGAACAAAGAATCTAAATATAATTCATGATTGTTCCGTGAATAATGTTCTCAAATGTTTACACACTAGAGCAATTACTTTGCTCCTATGCCTGTGATTATCGTAATTGCACCGTATACGTAAAAACCGTATATTATATTGTTACGTATATATATATAAGGAACGATTTCCATCGAAGGTTATATCATAAATGCAGAGCCACTTTCTACATCATCTTTGTACTTCGAAAGACAGTAAAAAAAAAGTTTTTTTTTAAGAGACAAGTTAGAAAAAAACCACGTCGTCCACATAAAGTATAGAAGAGCGTTACAACTTTCGACATTCAAAGCCCCATCAACTTTCCCTTCACAACCAGCAATTACACAAACACAAATCTGCCTCGTAAAGCAAAACACACATCCTCTACATAATATATTATTCCGGTAACACCAGCTGCAAGAAAAAAATGTTTCCTTGTACACACACACTACATCGAATTAGTGCCCGCTTTAGGCTTCCGGTACTGGTCGGCTCCCTTACACACAAACTCATACAGACTCCCTGCGACCTCGTGTCGGGCTTGCGAGACGCCTAGAGAGAGAGAGAGAGAGAGAGAGAGCTAGCATTCTACTCGTCGTAATTAACGCGATTCCCAGAGCCCTTTCGAGATCTTGTGCGCAAAAAAAACAACATTTACCTCTTAGCCCTCATTCCGCGCTTCTTTTTTTCGCGCAGCGCCCTCTGCATGTATACGTATATATAGCCGTGTGAATCCCCTTTCTGTCTCGTTCCGGTCTTCCGCATTCTTTACCCACTGTTTTTAAGTAGACGGGGGAGATAGAGCTTTGCGCGGAGGGTCGGATAATTTTATTAGGTCGTCAGCTGTGTGCTAGTTTTTCCGTCTGTGTCTGTGCTCTTCTCGTATATTCGGTATATGTCTCTTCTCTGTATATGTGTGTGTGTGTTTTTCTCTCTTACACGCCAGTTTTGCGCGCGGAAGCACTCGCACAAGATTTTTCAAGCACTTTACGTATATAAGAGAGAAGTTCACGAGGTCGTGCATTCAAGATAAATTCTACTGCTATGCGCTGCGGAAAAGAATTTTTCATATAGTAGAGCCCGCGCGATCCTGTGTGTAAATGTGTGTGTGTGTGTGTGTGTGTGTGTGTGTGTGTGTCAGAGTGTTATTTGAGAGAAGGACACGTGCAGAGATTAATCTTGGTATTTTATTGCGATTAAAGTTCTATACGTTGAGGGGGAGAGAAAACACAATCCCCCCATACGTCATTTTTTGAAATTAATTCTTTTTTCGAGCGTTGCTGTGGAATAAAAAAGTAATGAATAAGTGTACCTACTATTACGCGTTGTAGATCTATCACTGGAACACGTCGATTAATTATTATATATGAAATGCGAATTCTTCGCGCTGTTATCATCGTTATACAAAAATACTTAAACGCGAAAAATAAAAGGAGATAACTCACTCTCGTCTGCCGTCGCCGCAATCCAGACGTTGTCGTATACGAAAATCCTCCAAGCAGTTCTCGCATCATGCATACTCGCGAGGATATTAAAACGTGAATTCCCCGACGTTTCTCTCCCCCGTATAACGGTCTTATAAAAAAATAATTCTACCTTTCCCCTATACACTACCTTGTGTTTCTAATCTGGCGATTCCATGCGCTTACACGATTGCTCGATCGAATTTTGTATCGCCAGGTGGTACGTTTCCCTAAAAAAAAATCTACCCTCTCAGAGTACAATATCACAATTCTATTACCCGAGATAGCAAATAAGACATCGCAGCAGCGAAAGAGTTGATAAAATAAGAGAGCTAGAAAGACGATGCAGCTTTTGAGCGAGTATATAGTGACTTAGCGCGCGTCGCGCGCTCGGGTCAAAGGTGAGCCGGGTTCCGGGCACGAAATGGAAATGAATAGACCATTGTATTCGAATGCGATCCGTCTGCGGTGTGCCCGCTTTTAAAGGGCCCCTCTCTCTCGTGTCATTGGCCTGACGACACTGGTCTTTCCCATCAGAACGTTTTTTTTCTCGATGACGAAGTTCTGGAATAGTTAGACGAAATCGTGAGATTGAAAAATGATTTTTGTATAAACGTGCATTTGACGATTTGTCAATACACTGCAACTGCTGTATGATGTACCGGAAAAAGAAATTTTTTTCTGTACGCATACACGGAGTTGGAGTAGTGATTTTGGCAGTTTGCGATTGATTGCGGCGATTCGTTATATAGCGTAGCAGCTTTTCGCTGTGAAGAGTTTTTAATGAAAAAGTTCGTCGGTTTCTGATGTTTGCGGCAACGCGCGGTTAGTTTATGCACATCTGATTTCCGGTATACGTGTCAGTTCATTAAACGCTGTGTGGCACATCGAAGCAGTATTTTATCTTTTGTCATCAGCTTTTTTGTATAATCTTCGGATTAGTAATTAATTCTGAAATATTCTTTCAAAACATCCCTGGAACTATTTGTTTCCAAATGTCAACAGTACAACAGTACATCTCACGCAACTTTACCGGGAGGCATCGAAAAAAGAAATCGATTTTTATCCTCCGAATGCTCCGATGCATTATTCATTCGGCAGATAGAAAGATACGCCAGAAAAGCGATTTTCTGAATACATAACATTACATTAGTGTCGAAGAAAAAAAAACGCGTCGTACACGCGTGCTGCATCAAAGTTCAAGAGTTCAACGAACCTTACGCAACATTTTTCTCTGTCTTTCCTATTAGAATAACAATTAGCGCTTCATCAAACTAAAATCGTTGATAACAATCGTCAAAATCGTCGATGCGCCATCTAGCGGCTCAACTCGTTGAAAAAAACATTATTCATAAGTCGCATAAGTCGTCAAACAAGAAAAGCCCGTGTCGTCGTCTCAGCGTATTTTAATGAAGGCACATGCGAGTTCTGGGTCCCTTTGAAGGGTCCTCGAGCCCGCACATCCCTCTCTTTTTTTCCCCTGAAGAACCTCTCGCTCACGCGTTAATCGATGCGCATGCATATTTATCAGTGTCGCGAACGATCGACCGGCATTTCTTTGACCCTTTCCATCCTGCATATATGCGTGCATCTACTCGTGCGGGTTCACGTCGTGTGTCGGAGATGTGGAAATTTCGTGTGAATCAGCGAAATATATACGTTGCATCAGGGGAACTCGTGCGCATGGCGGGCTTTGAGGTTAGGGTCGATTCCCAGATATACGCATACTTGAACGTTATATCTAATCGCGTGTGTACTATATACTGTTAAAAAGTGTTGATGAAATATTTATGAAGTTGTGCACATAGTGCCATAAGAATAGAACTAAAAAGCAAGATAAAAGTTCATCAGGTGTAATCCTCGATTGCCCGCTCGATGTGTCCGCTAATTAAAGACGGTCGTTAAGTGTACATACCAGTAAAACGTTCTAAGTGCTCGTGTCGCACTTAAAGGTCAATGTTTTTGGGACGGCTGCTCGGGGCGCAAAGGAACCGAAGAAGATAAATAGAGAGAAGCGACGAGAGATGTAGATATTGGTTGCTATGCCAACGTAGGAGACCGGGACACTCCGTCTGTCTCACTTGAGCGATATATATGTATATACGGCAATTTCGGAGACCAAGTTAGTGTGCGTGTATACATGTATATACGGCCATCAATGACGTATGTATTGCCGTCCAGAGGAAAGGCGATCAAATTTTGAACGACACGTGCGCGGCTCGAAATTTGAAAGCTTCGTGTCATATGGCGCTTTTTATACGTGGTACTTTGGCGCGCTGTATTTTCATTCCACTAATAAAGGCATACAAGAATTATAAGAGCCGAAAGTGCATGGAAATGAAAGGACTAGCTGCGTATGTGCATACCACTACTCCACTCATGGCACATAACGTTTCGAATTTTACTTTTTTTTTGCGCTGACCTCTCTCGGAGTTGCTGGAAATAGAAATTCTTTGAATAGAGAAAATGCACGAGAAATGCACTTACGGCTAAAAACAAACGCACTAGCTCTGTTTTTAAAGAACTAACGTTATAATAAAAGATTATTTGCCATTCCTGCCACGCATCGACAAACCCGTAAAATTCTTCTCCCTCTTCACAAGGACATCACATTTCGAACACAAGCCACGTCACTTGCTAAGGTATATCCCTGCAGAAGGCCATCCCGGAAACGAGCTAGCTCTTACCTCTCCTATACTATATACAGCTGACTCGATCAAAAGAGCGGCTTACGGGGGCTAAAGCGATGCATTAATTACGATATCGCGCTGCGCGAGAGGTTGCAGTGTGTGTGTGTATATACGCCCCAGAGGCCCATATAGCAGCTGTATACGTATATATCGGATGCTAGACCGGAGTGTACACACTGCACTACGTGACGTTGTAAGCTCCGGCAGGGTGCCTGCGACAAATGCAATTTTCGTATCTGTCGAAGGCCTGCTCTCTGCGGAAATTCCGGGGTGATTACTCCGTGTGGGTTAGAGATAACTTTTTGTTTGTCTCTCGGAAAGATTAAGCGCTGTTTTCTTTTTTTTACTTTTCTTTGTTTTCTTATTTTTACGAGAATTCCAAATTTTTAATTAACAGCAGGATGAGGGAATATTTAAAGTTGGATTTCTTGGAAGCTCCTGAAACATTGATCGAGAAAGCCTCACTAAATTTTGCAAACTTCACCACAGGCTTCACAGTATTATATACCTCCAATTCCGGAATAGCAAAGTTGGTCATACATTATACTAAAATAGATTTTCTATCTAGTAAAGCGAATTTTACGTTTATATACGAATATAATATCGTGTATTATATAGAAAACGACGATATAACGCACGATAAAAGAACGAGAGAGAGAGAGAGAGAGAGAGAGAGAGAGCCGTAAACATTGCACATCATGCGGAAAACTGGGCCGTGTACAAGTGACATTCCTCTCTGAAACGAAAGCGCGCGCGCGTAAGATAGCCGCATTATTGCGCTAATAAAGCAAAACCACATTAAAGCCCAAGATAAATCTCCGGCTGACCTACAAAGACAATTTCAATCTCATTGATGCCGACGAAGCTCATGATGCTCTATACTCGAAAAGGTCAACCGAGAAGCAAAGATGAGTATTATAGAGGAGAGTTTGCTCGTATATACTGCACACACATACACACACACACACACACACACATAGGCTCTCGGGAAGTTTGAAAATGAACGCGCGATCTTTCGGAAGGACGTATATATTCGGCGCGCAGTTGGAATGTGGGCCGAGGCAGAGGCGATATCGGAAACTCTGGGTGTAAGAGGTGGATAGTTTCGCCGAATTCTAAGGGTAATTTCGCGGAGCCAAAGTAATAATGACAAAGTTTTGTTATACGCCGCTGGTTGTAGTAGTAGTCGTGCGGTTGTGCTCGCTATATACTGGTCGCAATTGAACCGATCCTGTGTGAGAGGGAAGAATTTAAAGGCCGATATTCCTGGAATCGTGATTTGGTTCTCTGGAACAATTAGTGCGCAAAAGTACCGCCATGGGCGCTCGGTGTATGTTCCGAGCGCGCTAAAGAGGTTATAAAATTAAATAAACCGATAGATATACTTAAATGGAAACGAAATTAGATCCATTACAGCGCTCTGCTGTGAAACTTTATTTTCTTAATCACCTCTGAAAGATACTCGAGAGGCGGTGCGCATCGAATGAAATAACTTAATTATGATTCATAAATTGCGCGCGATCGCACATAAAACCGCAAACTATTTACCACTTATTCGGATAAAAAGCAGTATTTAAAAAGCGAGCAAAAAAAAAATCCGAAAACTCCCGCGGCGGCCATCTCTCTTGCCGCAATCCAAAGAGAGCTGAGCCTCGAAAGAGAAGAGAGAAAAAAGCTGCTCCGACTGCAGGGTATAGAGATCGTATAGACATCATAGAGGCGCGTCAAGACTCTCATCGCGAGCGTAGGACACGTATAGAGGATAGACGTAGCTTCTCGAGGACACGTACACACGGTAACAGCCACAGAGCCGCGTACACACATACGTATACGAAAAGCGGAGGGCAAACATCAGCCGACTGGCGCATATATGAAGGCGATTTCCGCGGCTGCTGGCCAAGTGGCCCCGCGATAGCGATAAGGACCGCCCCGGCTTTTTCCCTTCGACGCTTTAATATCCAGCGAGAGCTCCGCAGCGATCCTACTCCGGCTTTTTAATTATCTCGGCTGCAGAGGCTCTCTCTCTCTCTCTCTCTCTTACTTTCTCACGCACCGCTCGTCGTAGCTTCTTTTTCTGCCGCGCATTTTTTTTTTGCAGCAGCAGCAGCGCCGCCGTGGATTAAGCGTGTTTTGCTGCTTCCTTTTTTCGACGCTAGAGGGAGGGAGTTTCAAACATTTTAATTATGCGTTGTTGAGCTGTCTGGTTACGCTTTATTCGAGCGTATTATATGATGATGATGCTGCTGCTGCTATGGCTGCTGTGGGGTTGAATGGAAAATGTTTGCTTTGAGAGAGGGATATATAATGCATTTTCGATGTGTTTTTGAGGTTAGCGAGGTGGTAATGTACGTGTGTCTTTTGAAAATTTGATGAGGTGGTTCGAGCTTGATTTTTTCGTATTCATCGACGTGGTATAGTATAGAATCACTGAATGTACGCACAGTTAAACAAGAAGATTTAATTAAACCCCAGGGTAGAACCGAGCTAAACTCCCGCGGTATAATTATATTTTACAATTATAACATTCTTTAGATTCCCGGCATTTCTTTGCTCGTCGGCTGCACACCGGAACTTTATCGGCTTTAATTTTCAGCGACTTTTATAAACTCGACCAAAGCGCGACGAGGAGAATAAAATACCAGCGAGTCTTATATGTGGATTTTAGCATTAAGCTTACATTTAGCGCTCCGACAGAAAGAGCTAATACGAAGAATTTAAAACATCCATAGTTGTAGATCTTCCTCTCATTTCCAGTATTTATATATTCATCATACACCAAAGACGACTTTTGATTCAATTATACCTGTCCTGATCAATCCCATAACGTTAATTACACGATCGGAAACTCGATCTTTCTTCGGAAAAAAATTCGTACGTCGTGATCACAAAGTCCTTATCGACACATGGCCAGAAGCCACCGAAATTAAACTAAATCCCACGTAAATACCGCTGGCAAACATTTGCCGAAGCACAATGGCATCAATATCTCTTTCTCTCCGCGTGACATTTGCCCAAATTTCATCGATAAGTATACGTATATATTTCTCTGCCAACCCTACTACGGCTGATCTTTTTCCTCATTTTCCCCCTCATAGTCAAGTCGACGACGAGTTGTTTGCCCAGGTTATTAGCAGCTTCCTCTGATGTGAAAAAAATTCTAATTCGCGGCCTGCCTGCGGCGCTTATCGCGACTTTTTTTCTCTCCTCTCATTTACGGCTTGTTTGCTCTCACAGGGAGAAGGAGGAACGCAAAGGGGGATGGGGGGGGGGCTGATTTGAAAAGGAAATTGGCCGTTTGCGGGTGAGTGGAAAAAATTTTTAATTTGCCCGAGAGAGAGAGAGAGAGAGAGAGAGAGAGAGAGAGAGAGAACAAAAAAGTGCGAGCTCCTGTGTTTTTTGTGTTATCGCGCTTCCGGCGGGAAATCACAAGAGTTTTCTCCTCTCAGCCGATGCATAAGCAAAGGAGCTTACCGCAGCGAAACAGTGTATAGCGCAGCGCCACCTAGTGGCTGGGACAAATTTTCAGTCGTTCGATTATAATTCAGCAGCGGCTTATTCGACGCGACCTCAAAATTGATTAACCGACATTATTATCGCCTCGACGACCTGTGTATACATGTATTTCCCAAAATATAATTGAATCCCTTAAACGCCTCGCGGCCAGAGACAGACTAGTCCCTTCGTAATCCTGGATGATAATCGACGAAAAACACACTCTATATAAATACACGTCGGCAGTCTGCATCACCAACGAGAGAAAAAAAAAAGTCCGAATCGAGTTAAGCCCGTTAACAAACTAAGTAGCGAAAGCCACGACGACGGCTCTAATTGTTTTTCGCCCTTATCGCGGCTGCTGCAGCAATCTCGGCCGATTTGGGTCGAATTAAAGCCCGGGCGAATATTCGTTTTCACGGGCGAAATGACTTTCGGTCTCGGGGCATCGCACTCTCTCGTGTAGACACAGTATATATACGAGAGAGTCGCAGTCTCGCATCAATTGCACGAATTAACCGGTAACGAGAGTGTTTAGTGCCTTCCTTCTAGCCAGCTCTATACTGCAGCACAGAGCAGTCGAGGCTTTATGGCAGACGTGATGGTATAGTGTGGAACTCTTTTTTTTTTCTCTCCCTCTCTTCCTCGTTTTGTAGAGTCGATCGCGTTTCTCCGGCTGTTATCGCGCTTTAACGCTTGGCTTGATGCTGGGAATCTGGTCAGCTTTCGGGGGTCACGATATTTTTTTTTGTGTATAGGAGCGTATTTTCGGTTTATTTTTTGTATACTTTTAAAGCTGATTATCGAACTTCTGATGATAAACCATGTTATTCTCGACGCTTCGAACTTCGGTGGTTTTGAAAAATGTGCGGCTTAACGAAGCCTGTGTGATCGAGAGAATTTTTAAAACTTTTTAAA
The DNA here is from genome assembly GCA_900474235.1 of Cecidostiba semifascia. Lineage (NCBI taxonomy): Eukaryota > Metazoa > Arthropoda > Insecta > Hymenoptera > Pteromalidae > Cecidostiba > Cecidostiba semifascia. The sequence goes on from UCQR01072800.1 coordinate 17,928, forward strand.
AAGTATGCATAGTTTTGAAATTCCATTCTACAGAGCGTAATTGAATTTTAAATTCCCTACGAGATGTTTTATTATTTCAAAATTTAAAAAAAGGCCTTTCAAAAAAAACGACGACTGCGTGACGTAACGATTTCGAGAGCGGAAACACATACATACGCACATATATGCCATAATAACGGTCGTAAAATCTGCGGTCGTTTTGAAAATGCAAAAAAAAAAGGAGAAACAGCTGCTAGAAAAAAAAGCGACAATTACATACAAACTGCGCAGTGTTGGATCTAATAAATGCGTATGACTGTGTAAAACGGACTGACCCATTTATATGCACTTTGATGATATCATATATACATGACTACACGTGCTTTGTCCGCGACTGTATATATACTTGGGATTTGAGCTTTATTAAGAGTCTGAAAATTGTATTAATAGTGTACACAATAGCAGCCACTATAATTGTCGTTGTTGGTCTACTTCAATTTTTACATTATAAACCGAGTTTCAACCTTTCATTGCGACTTTCTCTCTCTTTGTTTTGGACTCTTTTTTCCTCGACTTTGGATACTATTAAAGAGTAAAAAGGAAACGATTTGAATAACAGATTTATTCAAACTACATTCACGGCTTCTGGAAATAACATCGATTTGTCGGGGTCACTCGAGCGTCAGCACACGCTAAATTTCATACAAATAACGGCATTATTATTCGCCAACATTTTACATTCCCATCAGGTCTAAAACTGAAAATCGATCAAAAACAATCTAAAATATATAATATAACGCTCTGCACTATCGCCACTCTCATTTCCTGCGCACTTACACAGTGTAGCCGGTATAAGTATCCGTCTTTCCCAACATCTTTCTTAATCTCCTCTCTAATTTTGACTCCTAGCCTTCGTCGTCTTCCTCCGCTGTTTTTTCCCCATCTCTCCTCCTCCTCGGCTTTCTAAAGTGGAGGCGGAAGCGTTGGGCGTCGAAGGAATTATCACGCGCGCGAACGCGGACTGCCGTTTAATAAACGAGGCGAGGGACGTCTAATTAAAAAAAACGAATTCGTTGTCGCGCTTGAATTTTTTCTTCAACCAGTTCGATTACGAGATGCCGAGAGTATATAGTTTGAGTTGTGTATACTCAATGGAGAGGATTCATTCGAGGAGTGAATGAAGTTATATTATCTCACCAGTTCTCTTTTTTTTATTGCCGATAAGAATGACTATCGGATGACACTACACAATGGATGATCTTGTGAAATGTTAACGTCTTCATTAATGTATAATAATTCGAAATGAATATAGAGCATCGAGAAAAAGTAAGTTTGTATATAACTGTTCGGGACGATAATAATAATAATAATGAAAGAAGTGCTTTAAGATCAAACTTTTATAACAACGGCGGTATCTATCAATTAGACTCTCGCAGCTGGCTATATATGCAGAGAAGAACTTACGGCTATACTTTTACGCGGCGCAACGAGTCTGTTTATTACTCGTGATAACTATACGGTAAACAAGGAATTACTTGACCATGCATAACAATGAAAAATGTAATTCTCTCATTGCCGTTAGTTAGTCTCGGGTATGAGTTGCCGCGTATATAACTCTCTCATTTCACTGTGCCTACTACTACCCATTTATTTTAAAGAAGATTACACTCGCCGCTGTATATACTATACCGAAATGAGAATTATTATAGTGATTCACGACTACGTGAGACACTTTGTAAAACAATCGCGTTTCGGCAGAGTCATTCCGTTGAAAAATTGACTTGACCCCGATGCATTTTAGGCTTCAAAGTATATCTACCAATAAGTTGCTGCATATATCTCTACACTGTATCACTTGCTTCCTGCTTAGGCTCGAACGTCTCTCTCGTTTAAAAATCTCAACGGACGCTCTCGCCGGCCAATTATAATTAGAAAATTGAGCAAACCTAATATATGCCATCACTTCGAAATTCGTCACTTGTATTGTATACATCGCAGCTGTATATAAAACAAAGAGAAATAAAGAAACAGATTTATCATACACAGCAGAGAATCATTCACTTACAGCACACACAGCCATGTTTTCTCTTGGCACGTCCCGTCTCGATATTATACGCACATATAACTGTCGAACTTCCTGCTTATAACCTTCCGATAGCTTCCTATATATAATAATCCGCACACGCGTATCCGAAATCCCTCGACGGAATATATAACACTTTGTATTATATCCTATATAATACACAGAGGCGCGAAAAATCGAGCTCACGTCGGCCGAATGGTCCGCGCTAAACTGAGAGATAATTGTGCGCGCTATCGCGTCTCTGACCCTCGCGTGTCTGGTCTGACTGCGTATGTGTGTGGGAGGAGGAACGTGACTTGCGACTCTGTGAGTAGGCGACTCGCGTTTCTATATACATTACGACGTAGGAGTGATCATGTGCTATGTGCAGGCTTTATTTGTTTGTTATTATGGAGAGGTGAAAGCTTTCCTTTTTAGGTTTTTTTTTTTTTTTTTTATTGGTGAGGAGTAGGTGCTTTTGTCAGAAGAGGATAGGTGGCGTTCGCTGCGGAGGAGGATGATGATTGAATCAAGTATGGGAATGGCTATAATGCGATTGAGAAGCTCCTGGTGTTTATTGTGACTGTGACGTTGGAGGATTGGATGGATTTCTTTTGTTTTGGATGAAATTAGTATAAAGTGGTTCGTTTCATTGGTATAGGAATTGCTTGAAAATTTAGTTTTCGGTATAATTGAAAAGATAAATAGTACACTGAAATTTTAGAATAAGTATGACACAAATTAACATGTCTTTTCTGCTTCAAAATTTCTGAAGTCTAAAATTATTCATTTTAATAAATACTCTACGTTATTCTTTGACTTTAGTTTTGACTATTTTACCTGAATTAGAATAAAATTAATAAATGCAAATTTTTGCACAAGTAATTTTCTTGTAAATGTTAAAAAAAACTTCAAAATTTAAGTCTACTGTCCCCATAGTTAAACTTTCAAATAATTTTTAATAATTTTCAGTGTAGCGAAAATCTGTATTTGGAAAAAAACTCATCGACGTAAAATTTTCTACAGTGTATTTATGTATACATTATACATTATACTGTCGATAATTAACGACGTAAAGTATCAATTTGCAGCAAAAAAGCTGATTAAAACGTCGAAGCAGCGAGTAAATCACAAAAAGCGCGCGTTACAAAATATCGCGAAGCAGGAAAAATTTACGATCAGTCAAAATAATAAAGCGAGTGAGAGAGAGAGAGAGAGAGAGGCAGTACACACAGTACATATTGTAGGGGCAACAAAAGCTCGGCGTGCAGAGAAAAATTTGTATTTAAAATCAGCCCGTAAATCGACGCTTTCATTCCACTTTATTTATTCCATCTAAATTCATAAATACACGTTATAGACTACACTCACACAAAGTAGGCTCGTGTATACACAGCCGTAATCATAATAATTCATTGGCCGCTTAAAGCCTCCCTCCCTCCCCCTTCTCTCTCTCTCTCTCTCTCTCTCTCTCTTCATAATTAACAAAAGAGCATTATGTCGGGCATTTGGCCCTCACTACCAGCAGCCTATACATGAGGGTTTATTTGTAGTTCGGTTCTCTCTCTCTCTCTCTCTCTCTCGTTCCTCCATTTCTTAGCCATCTCGTGGTCGCGCCGCGGCAAAAGTAGCACCTGGGACTCGAGTCTCGACTGCTATGCGCCGATCGTTAATTATCCTCGTCGTTCACCCCCGCAAAGCATTGTACACTTCTCTCTCTCTCTCTCTCTCTCTCTCACTCCATTTTCTCCTTTAGGCAGTGACCCAAGTTCTGCTGCTGCAGTAGTTAGTCGGGGGATGAAAAAGTGATGCCGATCGATCTCTCTCTCGTGAATTTTTCCCCGAGAGCTCTTTTGGCCTGGCTGGCCTTAATGATTTCTCCCGCGGAATTTGTAAATTGCTTTAATTTAATGCGAGGCGAGCGAGCTTTGCGCGACGTGTGGAGCTGGTTCGGTGTATATGAATATTGATGATTTAGCGGTTCTCGTTTCCTACTTGTTTTTTTCTTGCGCTCTGTCGTGGTGTGAGGAGAGGTGAATTTTTAATTTTTCGGGTTACATTGTCTTGTGTCTTTCGTTTCCGAGAGTTTTTAACGACAGAATTTTATCCTATTTTAGAAAATTAAGACATGATAGTCATTCTATTTGTTCTCTGATTGGCTGTTCGTTTTCGCGCGCGATTTCTACGTATTCATGAATTCCTACAATCTTAAAAAGTGAAAATTAAGAAGACACAAAAGAACATTGCTCATCATTTACCTTTCAGTCCACGTAGCCATGTCGCCATCAATAATCGAACGATCAGCAGTGGCCCACATCTGTTCACCTGAAAACAAAGAATCAAAAAAAAAAAAAAGTTACCAACACTGTCTAAAACATATCCCTACGAAGAAAAAAATATCCTTCAAAAAAGGCACATCATCTCGTAATAAAATACCTCACATACATATAAATACATCACCATTTTTCCCATCCTACTTAGCGCGCGCATCGTGGAACGTTATAATACGATGAGTCTATATGGACCAAGGGAGGCGTGAACCGCACGCACGTGAATCCCTCTCTCTTTCCAGATGCAGAAAGACTACACACATACAAACAGAGACGAGTCTGCAGAGCAGTACTTGCTTAGGAGCGAAGAAAGAGCGGTAGACACACATACAGTAGCGAGTTCTGCTTTTGTCGTGAGAGCCGCCTTTGTCGGGGCGACAAAGCGACCGAGGAATCCATCCTTCAAATGTGGAACAGCTGCCATCGAATAGCCTTAGCTCTAGCTCTCGTTCTCGACTACTAGGCCCTGTTTCTAGGTCTATATCTAGGCGCGAGACTTACTGTCTTTATCTTTTGCTTTTCATATTCGCGAGAGAGAGTCTGTCTAATAGCTTAATGCGTTCGCTCATATATTCTGGCGCTCGAGAGCTTGAGAGTGTGTATATGGGATATTGACATGGTTCTTTTGTTTCCCGGCGCTCGCGTTTTAGAATATATCCCACATTTTAATCATCAGAGTTTCCCGCGTATATACTGCTGTTTAATTTTTGTCTTCTATACATTTTCTTGATGGAACGCAGTACAGAACTATACGTGTGCAGAAGTAATATTAAAAAAAAACTCTACGCGTCACCTAGCGTCATTTTCGTGTATTAAAATCGTTCGCATCATCTAAAAAGAAAAAAAATTCGAACAGAAGAAATCCGAATATCCGTCAAACATTAATTACCCGTGCTAAAATACACCCTTATTTCGAAAAACAAAATATACATACATATATGTATAGACGATGCTCACGCAGTAGCGCGACCGGCTGGTGTCTGGCATTTAAGCCCGTCAAAGGGGCGCTCGAGCGCGCGCGGACGTCGCAAAAGTTCGATCACCCTTTTCCTCCCTCGCACATAGACACACATATAACGCGAGCATCGCTGCACCCTCTCGAAAGCCATCCTCCCTCCTACCCCCTATCAACCTGCAGTTGTGTGTATGTATATGTATTATACCTATACACACACACACACACACACACACACACACACACACACACAGCAGTCTTTCCCACCCACTTCCTCTTTCCTGTTTAAGTCCCTCGAGTGCCACTAGCGGCTTAAAATCCGAAAACGCGCGAGTTCGCTCCATAATACAGAGGCAGAGAAGAGCAGCAGCAGAATAGCGGGGAGAAGAAGGGGAGAGAAGCCGAGTACTTATAATCCCTTTTCCGCGGAAGAGTGAGTGTGAGAGAGAGAGCGAGAGAGAGAGAGAGAGAGAGAGAGAGAGAGAGAGGCATTCCTTAAAATTAGTGTCTTGGCCGTTTCTACCCCGAGGCTGTATTAAAGGTAGTGACGTTTTTAGCGAAATCATTATGTTAATGGCGCGAACGGGGCCGACGACGAGAGAGTGCCGACGACGACGCCAGGCACTTTTTACTTCTCGCTCGATTTTTGCCGGCGACGTTTTCCTTTGCTTCTTTTCTCTACTCGTCGGGACAGATTTCCTCAAACGCTCGCTATAGCGCAGCAGGACGATCTGATGCTGGACCAGATGAAGAGATGGCTATGTATATGTATACTGGTAATTGCGAACTGAAGAATCGATACTGGCTGTTTAGTTTGTTTCTCTATGCTTTTTTGTTTTATTAATTCGACGCTTGCGGATAGGGATGCTGTATTGTATAGAAGCTGCAATATATTTATTGATTAAAGCTCTCGTTTTTCGCGCGCTTTTTCAGGTCGAGCTTTTAGCTTTTAAAACCGACTGTGTACAGGTGTGACGTTCAAATCTTCTTCTCGCCTTTTTTTCTTTCTACGACTTTTTAAACACAGAAAGCTTTCTCTAATGGTAGTCGCGATTTCAATACACGAGAATATACACTCCGCGGGAGATCTTTTAAGCTTGAATCGCGAAAGTCCTTCGTATATTGTAATCGTAAAAAGTATAACTTAAACGCGAGCGCGAGCACATATATCTCTTTGGAAATGTGTCAAGATGAAATTGCATTTTACATGAGTGCGATGCAGATTTGGACTGTTTTATGTGTGGAAGCTTAAAAAATCGTTATATGGACGTTTAACGCGATGAGGATGATGCATTTTTCTTTTTTTTTTTAATAAAAAAATTAGAAAGTTTAGTACGCTCTCAATCCGTACGTGAGTACACTTTTAAGTAGTAAACAAAGTTTCGTTGTACATTCTTTCCTGGATGTTGTTCGTGGCTGGGCGAGTGTAAAACTGAAAAAGCTCGTGAAAAAAATGCTATTAATTCGCTGAGTAACTTCAGCCCAGTTCTTTATTATTTAAGTATATTTTCCAAGAAAAAGTATATAAATAATTAGACGAAAAATCGGGATGATCCATTTAAAATTCCTGCGGGAAACTGATACGGAACGTCGTAAAGTATATACCTTTTAACATTCTTAATCTGGCACTTCTCGTATTATAACCGCGTCTATATTTATCGTCTATTTCATTAAAGTTCATGCGCATTTTCGGCATATATACACAACAGAGAGAGAGAGAGAGAGAGAGAGAAGAGCCGGCTTCCGCGCATAGTTTGCTATTCTCTTTAGAAGCCGCACACTGTGGATCCGATAATCTGGTATCTGATGAGAAACTTTTAATTAAGATGTCCTAAGAGTATATATACGGAGAAGAGCTGTTGCATCGAAAATAGTTCGGTCATTCGTAACCCATTATTCTCGCAACAAGCTCGAGGGAAACTCTCTCGTTCCTCTTATTCAGTCGGAACATCTTCGGAAAGTGAAGGAAACAAATGGTCGTTATAACTTACAATGCGCAGTGCTTTCGAACGAGCTTACAGAATTACTAGAAAATCGCGGTTCGTTTACACGACGATGATTATATCGATTTTTAGGTTATGGTTATATTTCGCTATCGTCAGAGTAAAGTGCGTCAATTGTACTGAGAAAAATCGACAAAGTAACAATTACTATACGCCATAAAAAATTAAAATATGGTATAGTAATGATAAAATTTATAGTAAGTATAACTACACTTTTGTAATTGTTGCTATATTGTTTTAGTAAAATTTTTGGTCATTTTCGATGGATTGCTAGCACAATTTTTATAGTTGGTTTTGTTATAAATTATCAAGGGGCGCGACAGCGCCGCGCTGGCAAGAAAAAGTATGAAGTACGATTTGTCGACGGCGCGGTTGGCGCGACCCTATATACTTTGAAATTGTGGTTTCCTAACCTTCAAACAAATCTCGATTGCATTTAAATCATTACTATTGCGCGTATGCGCAATCTGTTGGTATCTACTTGAATATATTAACCTAATCTTTCATCTTTAAAAAGATTCATCCAAAAATATTATGTTAATAACTTAATATTGCAAGTTGAAAATTTGCTCGGTATATTTC
>UCQR01072801.1:2701-18455 GCA_900474235.1 Cecidostiba semifascia
GACTGGCACCTACTGACGAACTTACGTCTCTCGAGTTTCTCTCTCGATTGCGGAACTCGACGCGCGCGTTTACGCGGCAACGTTGTAAATTTCAATGAGGATTTCGATCGCTCAGATATCTGCAGTTTCCATTGAAATTTCATTTCATATACAGGGTAAATGGTTTGCCGGGGGAGTTGATGGAATATTATTATTCAGCTTAGGACGCATTTTTGACGGTAATGAAAATGTTATATTTGCACAAGTTATATAGTTTCTGCTGTGTTGTATACAATAAAATTTATTTTACGATTTTAAAATTCGCCTAAAGCGCAGCACGCCAACTTCGCTTATTCTGTTTGTTATCTATAGTTATTCAAAAGAAAATACTGCACATGTTCTTAGAATGAGTCGTGCAGCCTTGGTTTTTGCGATAACAAAAATGAATTGCGCATGAAAAATGCTGTGCATTGACATGTAAAACTTCGATTGGGGCTAGCGTAATAAAGTTGAACAATTAATGACTTGCCAATAGTATATATTCTCATTCGTTATTAGTATAACAATTTAGTTCATAACAAAGTATTCACTAAAGAAGTTTAGAAGTTTTCTATAGTATAATTTTCTATAAGTGCATCAGAATCTTATTTGTTTAAGAGGTAAAATTCTTTAATATTTAATAATTTAAATATTTAAACACTATTAATTGAAGTAAATAAAAAAAAATTTGTTCTTTTTTTTAAATTTTTCGAAAGCATTCGAATACTTACAAGCAAAGACCTCTGTAAACAATTACAATGGCTGCTCAATCCATAACGTTCGTCGCATTATTGTGCGTTGCCATTCTTAGTTTATTGCTCGTGACGTTCGTCGAAGCTGAATGTCTCTGGACACCTTGTCACTATGATATACATAATCGACATTGTGAGGTCCTAGGACCAGGATACGAATATGCAAGAAACGAAACTTGTTTTATAGAGGGTGATATCCTCGGCAGTCAAGATGAATGCTGTAACTAAAGTAAAATTTTATTTCAAGACCGCATTGTAACGGTTAATTATTCTGGCAAATAAGAGTGAGTGTATACTACTGCTACACCCGAAGCGAAATTCACTATCGAAATTCAATTTAATTTCGAGACTACTAAAATATTTGTACCAAAAATTTGATGAAATAATAAAACCAATTGACTAAAATGATATTAATATATTTTGAATATTTGTTTTCTTTTTTTAATGTTTCGAGACTTTCTTTTCTGTTTGTTATTGTATATTGAGAAATATACTTTTATACAATATTTCATGTCTATATTTATTATAATTTAATAGGTATCGCTGTGACAATATAAAAATGCATCTCATCGGAATACTAAGTAAAAGATAATATGTTGAATTTTCCACCAGGAAATGGATGCGGTAGTTTTCACAGAACGTTGCAATTCTGCAAATTCGGGGAAAATCGAATTATAATAACCAAATTCTGGAACCCGAATTTTGGAGAATGGGTCGGAGCAATTGGAAAGTTACACGCACTTATAGTATGAAAATCATGTAACTTAAAAATATACTCTCTTTTCCATCATCACGAAATTAACATATACTAAAAACTCGCCTGAAACAATCACGCAAAAATCTTATCTCCATCAATTATTTCCTAACCTCATCGAGATTAAGAGCGAATATAGCACACGATAATGCAGTCGAGCGAAAACCGCTGCAGCCGCCTCAAACTCGAGCTTTCCGCGGCTTACACTAATTATGCAGTGCAGCTGCAGCTTGGAAAACTGAAAATTACAGCAGCAAAGCAGCCTTAAAACGATCGATCTTCATGAACGTCAGCTCGACTATAGTGGTAAAAGAAAAACACGCGCTACTATATAGCAGCTAATCGTGAAAATTCGCTCGCTTATATATACCCACAAGCTAATGCGTATAAAGCTCTCCGCACAAGTGGATACGGAGAGCCGATAAAGCTCGAACGAACTGCATCTGGCATGACATCCGCCGCGCTAATGAGCACTCAGCTATGCTGTCGTGAGAAGTGTTGGAGTTCGCGTCTTCTAAAATATTTATCATCGTATTATGAGGTTACTCGGCAACTCCGCTGATTATATGAGCAAATTAGCGGCTGGCTCAGCGTCTGTCTTTCGCGCAGGTATCACCATTTCACGTGCCGGTGAAGTTGGCGGTCTATGGCAGATTTAAAAGGACGTTAATTGGATGTACTGCGGTATTGGTACTCTTGTGCTTGGCAAGCTGTGTTTCAACGCCTGTTATTTTCTCGCCGTGACTCATCTGCAGCGAATTCGTCAGCGGATTCGGAAACTTGGCCGCCCTGTGCGTCGACGGCATTGATTTATCGCTGCCAGTGTTCGAAAAGGCCAGCGTATATATAGGCACATTCCATAGATAGACTCAGTTCTCGTATCGTGAAGAGAAAGACTTTCGCTAATGACCAAAATATGTGTATACAGCATTGCGCTAGAAAAGAGTTCTTTTTTAGACAGTCTGGACGGATTTCATTCGGTTGGTTCGTAATAAGCATTTTCCAGACTACTTCAGTATACTCCGAAATCGCATCATTGGTTTCTCTGCCTCTTCAACGTTTCAACTATACAGGATTCAAGTGTAATATATTAAGCACGTCACTACTTTGCTATAGTCCACGTATTTTTCAATATAGCTAGGTACTCCGAATTATTTTTAAATACATTACACACTAATGAGATGTAATTATGATGAACGAGAATATATAAATTTTGTGGCTGGAATACATAACGATGAGTGTAATGTGTGCTCTACTCGGTTTTAACGAATACAAACCAATATTCGCGAGAGCCTACTCGCGCGTCGCCACGAAAAAAGCATCGAACATAATACCCGCCGCCGCCTCATCAACTTTTCCAGAGATCGCAAAAGCTTGGCATCAAAAAAAAAAAAAAAAAAAAAAAAAAACGGAAGAAACGATCGCTCCCAGCACTCGAAGTACTGCTACACTGCACGCGCGCGTATATAGACTAACTAAAACAGGAGCAGAGATAGAAAAGGCCGGAGAGGATTTAGTGGGCGCCGAGTCGCTGGTGCGGCAAACAAAAAGTATAAATCGCGAGAGAGAGAGAGAGAAGGGAATGAAAAAGAAGCGGACGTCCGGGGGTATATATGGGATGATGGAGCAGAGTGAGAGAGTGCACAGAGGGGGGTCGCGTTGTATATATAGACACGCGGGGGATCAGCGTCGATTCGACGTATTTCAAAATTCAATCAGATTTCGTGAAAGTGCGGACTACTGACCGAGCCCTATAACGTCGCAATTCGAAGGGGCTGCTGTATAATCGCGAATGTGGGTCGGGGGGGAAAGAGAGATAGAAGGTTATAGAGAGAGAGAGAGAGGCGCTAGTGAGCGAGAAACGAGAGCTGTGGGATTTGTTGGCGTTTTCGTCCGAAATAATGTACAGAGTGTTCGTCAAGTATAATATAACTTTGGAACAAATGTACACGCGATTATAGATGTTTAATGAAAACGTATTCGTCTAATCCGAGGATTACGTATAATAATATAATATAATTGAATTTGCCATTGTTTTGAAGCTGGTCATTATCTGTATAATCCCGGGGAATTCGGTCAGACCATATTATATTCGAAACTTTAAACAATAGCGGTAAATGTTTCGCGTGTTAATAATCGCGCATCATTAGCACGCCCGCAAACAACAAGTCTCATTGTTTGAATTGCTACTTCGATCATCTGCATTATAGCTGATGCCGTTTGCAGAAGAAAATTCTGGGAAATGCAATGGATGGAGTCATAATTTTACTATGGCCATGACCGAAAAAGTTCGTGAAAAGCTCATCTCGTGTATACACTATATATATAGGTACACGCGTATGACGCAAGCGAAAGAGGCCAAGGTCCAATGAAAGACGCGCACACGTCCTTTTTTACTGCGGATGAGTCGAAAAAAAAAAGGGTAACTAGTTCACTGATGCTTTTTTCCTACTCCTTCTTCTTTTTCGAGGAAATCCTGCGTGACCGCGATGATATCGATATACCGTACATTTTCCTAGATCTATTAAACAAAAATATAAAATATCACATCGACGATGCAATCATCGTTCGAAGAGGGCGACGACGTAATTCCGTATGACCCAGGATAGTATATCATCAGTTTCTGAAATACCATTATATATACGTATATATCCTGTATATACAGCCTACTGTCATCATTCGGTCTTCCTTTATGACACAGAGCCTCGTCGATGTGGACGACGATGCGAGAGCAGGTTGTAGAAGATACGACGTATATATACCCTTCATCGAGACGTATAGGACGAGAGAGACGAGCATTGCGGGTCGACGATCGTGAAAGAGAGAGAGAGAGAGAGGAAGGATAGGAGGCCAGTGGAATATTTGCGCGAAAATGTCGCGCGTAAAATATACGAACGAGCGTATACCTTTTCCGGAGAAAATCGAAGATGATATACGCGAGATGACTGACAATAGCATGGTATATCACAAACTATTTCGTATTTATATTATTTTCAGCTCTATAAGAGCTTATACGGTTGGCCTACATATGTGCAGTTCTGAAGTAGTAGTGTGTTGGCAACTTTAAGTTTAAGAAGCTACTCAGCACACTACAAGGAGGCCTCCGCTCAGGTGAAAGCCTAGGCAACCTTGCTGTTCCGCTTCATCTCCGCAGTGTGTTTACTAGCCTGATGAGCTTGCGCAGACCTTGGCTAAATCAGGACCTATGTATACGCCTCGGCTTTTGGCACGAAATGATGAGCTTACCAGCAGATCTGCGCGATATACTCGTAAAACTGTGATGGAGTACTTGTGATTCAAGTCTATACAGATAGAATTGGGTAGCCTCTGTAATACACTTTGCTGAGAGATATATCGATAATTGGCTGTATAGTTTTAGATGCAATTAAAACAATCGATATACTCATCATCATGCATTACAGATTGATATTACGTCGAGTTTGATTGACATATGCGTATTGTTATTATTAGCACTAATTAGATATACAACGTATATTTACAGTGCTACATATGTCGCATATAATGTATACAGTATAATTTAACTATTATTGCTTCTACAATTATACCTGAATTGATAATATAATATTTGTATGGATTTCCAAAGTAGTCTGTTTTAGCGTTTTCACATTGTGTTGCGCTGCGCAGCTACTTCGCCGTGAAGTTCGTCGCGAGGAAGAGGATGTGTCAGAGCGTCGTGACAAGTTTTTGTGAAAAGAGGCTTTTGCTTCTGCTATTTGACGCCGGAGGTAGAAGTATATAATACAGTTATAGTCCGCTCGCGGGAGGAGACGGAGAACGAGAAGTAGTAAAAAAGAAGTAATAAGGAAGTTGCGTTAAATAACCTCTTGAGAAATTGAATCCGAGTATACTTTTCCACATTCTCCTTGTGTCAAGACAGCTCACCCTGCAGAAAAGTATAATACCAATACCGGCAGACGCTTTTCTAGGATTTTTAATATAAACTTATTGTAAATAATAATAATAATAACTTATACCGACTTTTTCAAATAACTTTACTATACACTATTTTGCCCATATACTGGTTTTCGTTTGAATAAAGGCGCAAAAAACCCTCGATCTTCCTACTGCTTTAAAGTTTCCTGATATTTTCAAATTTCCTGCAGGGCAGAAATCCACTTTCCGTGGAAACAACAAGCAGCTATTACACGCTCTATTGGCTCGATTTCTTTGCCACGCCGAGAAGCGATTCGCTCGGTTCGATTCACTTCATCTGCGCCGCGAAAGGAAGAAAAAAAAGCAACAAGTCGATGCGAATTCATCATTTTAGATCGGTCTTATCGAAGGTAATATCGTTAACGATAAACAAAAACTCAGAATAATCCATAAGGTTTTTTGAGTGGTGAGTACCCTGAATTTTCGAACTTTTTTGTTTTTTAACATTTCTGTTTAGAATATAGTATAGAATTTTAAATTTAACAAACAATAAATTCAAGAACAACGTAGAGCATTTACTATTAATAAACTTAATAAATTTTAAAGGCAAAGAAGCTTTTTACTAAAATTTCAATATTCCCTTCCCTTAAAAAAAAATATGTAACACTCTTTCAAGAAAGCTAGCAAAGTAATAGGCGTGTAAACACTTTCAAGCAGCGAAAATTGAAAATTCTAACGCTGTAAGAATGTAAATTTTTGATAAACATACACATAAGCCGAGACTTACGCTGACTTTTACAATCTTTCGCTCTCTCGAGTGCGGAGCCCAGCCGCGTTTACCGTATATTTTAACGCTTACTTTTACGCGAGTCACAGTTTTTTTTTTTGCTTCAACTCTATATAGAGAAGGTTCAATCGCAAATCCTCTCCCTTGCGCGCGCGAACTTTACACAGCAATTTACGAGGACTTGCGAGAATCGCGGCGCCTTGTGTCTTTTGGCGTTTTTCCACGCCGGTGTCGCGTCGTCACGAGATTCCGGAAGGCGAGAAAAATAGAGAAATCGAAGAATTCATTGTTTTCGAAATTATTGCAGTGACGTTTTCGTTTAACATCTAAGAACCGTGTTTTCCGCATTCTCCGTGGAAATATTTCTCTTCGCGTTTGGACTGAAAATAAAATTTCGTATACTTACATATTCTTTTCTTGTGCAAACAGAACGGTTGCGTTTTCGAGACGAAACGGACGTGTTTACTCTCGATGCGCGTAAACAATGTCGCAGTATAGCTTCAATATTATATTTTGAGCAATAAATTATTCCAAACGCACAAGCATGCACAAAGCAGACTGTGAAATTCCGATATCCTATATACTATACCATTGTTATTCCGCAGAAACTATCGATCTAGCATAATATCACGCGCATTTTCATTTCATCGGCTTCCTTACATATTTATTCCGACTGCGTAATAAATAGAGCTGCTGCTGCACGAAGCTCGAGAGAGCGCAAGAAGCCAGCAAGGAAAGAAGCGAGCAAAGAGAGAGAGAGAGAGAAAGTCGAAAAAAAGCACACAGCCGCACGGCGAGAGGTAAAGACAGCCGGAAAGGAAGAATGGGTATAGTCGCAAGGAGAGCGCAGCCGCACCAAGTTTCCTCATAATTTTGAGCGAAACAATTTAATAAGAATGTAAATGAACCGCTCCGTGCACTCTCCTGCTTCTTCCGGGCGATTCGATAAAGAAATTCGTGGAGAGAGAGAGAGAGGGAAAGCGAAGGAAGATGGAATGACGAAATGAGGATGAACAAAAAGCAAAATGAATATAGAGAAGGAAAAGTGAGGGGATAGAGCGGGAAATATGTAAGTTCAATATTGAAGATGAGTCGCGCGGATTTAATATTGTGGATGATATCCTGCAAGAAACATATAGTTGTTCTTGAGAGCTGCGTGGTATAATTCAATTATTATAAGAGTGGCGGAGATAACGTGACTAGGTCAAATTTAGTATAATACTCGATACGTGGTATTATTATTGCATTAATTATTTCAAATATAATTTGATGCTGCGTGATAATTACGAGCCTTTTTGTCTGAAAGAGTATAGCACGTGTTGTACAAAATTTCAAGAGCAAAGATAAGGAATCAAGTTGCATTCAAACTTGATTGCAGGAAGTTTCAGAAATAGCTGGCTATAATCTTGAAGGAGTTACGGTGCAGTAGGGAGCTTGTTCCAAATGCGCCGGGTTAGATAATCTAAATGTTATAACTCTGGAATCAAGAAGCGCTATGAATACACTATATCCGCGAATATGATAAGAGCAAATGTTATTCATGACGGACGACAAGTTTCTACGAAGTCTATAGCTTAAGCTAAGCAAAAAAGCTTCTAAAAATAAAAAAAAAAACCCTCGAAAAAAGAAATACAGAGAATTCGTGAGACAAGAGAAATAGAAAAACGAGCGAGCAATGAAACAAGAGCTAGCGATAAAGATGCAGCTCGTGATCAATTTGACGGAAGACACGTCTCGGCAAAGTTTCCAGTGCCGTCTGTCTATATCTGCCATCGCCTTGCGCTCGCGCGCGAGCACTCAACCATAAACATTTGTACACGTACCTATATACAGATTCGTCAGTGTCTTGGCCTCATTGCCAAGTCAGTGCGATCGTTTATTCAAGTTGGAACCGAGCCAGCTAATGTCGTATAATTAGTTTAAGCGAAAAGTACGGCCACTCGACGAGAGTCTGATTTTACTCGGACTTGTCAACTTTCCGACGTTCTACCCCCTATCTTGCGACTCGCCAGTTTGACCGCCTATCACTCTTATCGTGTCTCTTCAGAACTGGCTCTGATTCGTGCGCTCTCTCTCTCTCTCTTTCGCTTGACTTTTCGTCGTGTCACGGGCTTGTTATAGAACCTATCTCAAATCTAGTTTATTGAGGAAATTAGAGAGTAAAGTGATGACTGATAGCTGCAACTTTGAAGATTCGACGAGTGTCTTGGTGTCGCAGATATGTCTCACGATCTGATCATCAGGGTATTTAAAGTCATTATGATTTATGGTCGGTATTACATTGGATAATTATCATGGAATTCTTCGTATTATAAGATAAATTATATGAATCGACAAAGCCGTAAAATTTCAACTCGTTACGGAGAGGTGAGCGTACTCGGATTAAATATCGTAATTCGTTAATCACAAAAAAGCCAATTTACTGCCATACATGAAATTCATATATCTCTCTTTCTCTCTCTTTCAGCATACACATTTCAGGAATTAAAAAGCGAGACAACGAAAGTGCGAGGGGTATAACAAAATGCGTTCGCATGAAACGTGATAAAAGTCAATACCTCTCGTGCGTTGGAAACGTCGGCAACCGTTATTATGACAAATAATCCCGTTTCTCCCTCTCTCTCTCTCTCTCTCTCTCTCTTTTACTCAAATTAAACACGCTGATTGATTTACGTCAATTATCCAGCTCGCCGATTTGTATCCTGCGCTTCGTCGCGTTCGTTTTAATGCATTCGCTCTCGCTCGTTGTGTATATGCGCGAACTATATACTGACAGTTCTGGCTCGCGAATTTCATTCGATTTACTTGGTAATTCACTGGTAATATGACGGTTTTTCAGTGCGCGCATATATACAACATCGTGATAATCGATGTGCAAGCGATATCAGCCAGCCATTATAATTCAGTCGCAGACTCGTAGACTTCGTGGGTAATTATTCCGCTGAATTAGCGCTTTTTCGAATCGGAAGTGAAGATGGAATGCTCGTATCAGTTTTAATGTATTACAACTCTGTCATGGTCGCATCAGGAAATCAGACTGGTAAAAACATTGACGAGCTCCAATAGTCAAGATGTACGTATATATGACCTATTATATTAATATATATATACATTTTTTTGTATATAGAATTCCAAAATTCAAATGAGCATAACAAAACAATATGACCGCATCCACGAGTTAATTAAAAGTATACAAGACATCACCACGATTCTATAAGTCGTATAACCAACAAGCTCTCCCGACAAAGCCGGGACTGAACAAAACAGTTATAGCATTAGCGGCCCAAGCAGTAGGCCCAACAAAAGGTAGTTTCGGCATGGGTGACATACCGCTATATAAGCACTGGGATCGTAGATAACGATGAGGGAAATATGAAAAGGAATATGCGCCATCTACCTTTGCCAGAGGTACTAGTAGACCCGGAGAGTTCAAGGTGGTGGGGATAGGTCCAGTTCAAAATTGCTTTGTTTTAACTTAGGTTAGACTCACAACAGTTTTTTCTTTTAACGTAAGACACATCAAGCTAAATCAAGCCTACTTTGGATTTAACAAAAAAAATAATAAGGCTCATTCGTATAAACGCAAAATTAATTTTCAACATTTCATCGGCGCCCGTAATTTCAGCGCACTGTATATACTTTCATCTGTTTGCCCAGATTCAGCGAGATTTTCGTGGTGGCAGGGCGTTCTCGCGTCAATCTGACGAGTGAAAAGAATAATTCTAAAGACGAGGGAGAGGAAAGGCAGAAGTAGATGGATTCATGCTATAGCTCTGGATATATATGTATGTGTATGTGTGTGTATGTACTCACTGCATATGCAAAACCGGCTGCGGCTTGTCGGAGAAAAGCACAATGGGCGCCGAGAGTCGTGAGTCGCGGCCGCAGATCCTGGCTCCACCCTCGAACTGCAGCCAGCCGCCCTCGCACCTGAAAAGAATTCGGAAAGAGCGTTAGTTATGTATATATATATACACACACAGGGAAGAACGTATTCGTCGGCGAAATTTTCATGTATTTTTCGTGCTATAATGGAATGGAATGGAGGAAGCTTTTTTATGCGTCAACGCCAGTCGAAAAACTACTACTGCTGCTGCTGTATATTGTATAGTGGGAAACTTCTTTGTGATGCAACAACCATAATTTGGAAACTTTTGTATACTTTTATATATAGATTAATTAGCTTTTCGCTCGTCGTTCGAAGTATATAACATAGTACACAGAGTCAATCAACAAGAACTCGCTGATGTCGCAACAAAAGAAAACATTTGTTTGTCGTGCGTTGGCGCGAAGAACCGCCGGCGAATCAGCACGAGGTAAAGGTCTCTTTCTCTATACACACGACCGCAAAAGCGTCGTGTCGCGATCAAAAGAGCCACACAGAGAAAGACGAGAAAATTGCTTCGCCGATCAGCATGCACGCGGGCCGTCACATCAAAGGAAAGTCGACGAGATAGAGAAAGAAAACGAGGACAAAGAAGAAGAAGAAGAAGAATGTAGAATCGAAAGCTCTGACACAGGAGTTACTTGCAGTAGTTTCAGGTACCGCGAAAAATAGCCCTGACTTAAAATTATACGAAATACAAAAACAATAGTTCAAGCTATAGATAATTATCTAATTCAAAAATAACGAAATCAAATGGAATATTGAAAGTACAACACATTTCCTTGGCGCGCGCACGATGGCGATAAATTTTCACCTCTAGCTCAGACAGCATATATCGGACACGTATATATGTACACGTATAAATTGACAGCCGTATTTTTTTTTTCCAAAGCTTGCTCAGGCGCGAGCACGAAATTCAATCAATTTGTCGTGTATACATATACACGCGGACGGCATCGAGAGAGATCATCGAGTGAGAAAGCGAGCTGGCAGGACATAAATAATTGAAAGCGTCGGACACGCTGATGCTGTCGCGCTTAGCACGTTTCTCTCATTTAGCCCGGTTATGTTTCACGTTCCTCGCATCTGGCGTCGGCGCGCTCGACTTTTTCCCTATATCTAACTGCTGGAACGTGAGATTCTTTTGTCACGTCTATACAGCTGCGGGCCGAAATTAAAAACGGAATTTCGTTCGGCCGGCCCCCTGTGTCTGTGAGTTATCATCTCTTTAGATTGCTGCTGCAGTTGTTATAAATCTTTTTTTTTTTCGTCCTTTTTTTTCTTCGAGATGTGTACGTGCGAATAGTGTATAGGTTAATTTTAATCATTCTCGTGTGTGTGCGTGAAGAGCGTTCGAGATTTATTTTGAAAAAAAGCTTCTATGATATTGCATGTATGAAGAACAAACACACTACTCTAGTTTGATTAAGAATATTCGAATCCGGAGGATTTCAGGAATAATGAAATTTTTTTTCAAACAACGCACTCTCTCAGTGCTTTAATAATTTCGATTCTACACTCGTGCAATTTCTGAAACTATATACGCACAGAATCAGAGCCAGAGGTAACTTCACGTATAATTCACCTAACTTGAGGCTAAAAACTCTCGCGGTTAAATCTAATAAACTCAAGCGACAAGTCAAAGCCACCTCTCTCTCTCGTCTTTCACCGCGCGCGTTTCAAGTATACAGGTTTATGTAAACTCGCGAAGCTTCGTCGCGTCGCGGGACGCGCGAACGCATGACGACAACTAACGTCTGCAGACTGGCAGTCAGCCTGAAATCACTTAAGACGTCGCGCGCCCGGACTCCCTCCTTCCCTCCTATATAGCTGCGGATTTTGCATTTCGCCTTTTGGACCGCCTGTGCGCGTGGAGCAAATCAATTTACCGAGAGCGCGCCAGAATATTTTGTAAATTTAAATGTCAACTCCGCGACGACGACGACGACGACGACGACGACGACGACAAAAGAGAGAGGAGGTTGAGAGAGTGAGAGAGGAGAAAAAAATATATTAGGTGCAGGCTTTTGCGAGAGTTTCTTTTGATTTTCGTTTGGGGTAAAGTGTGCGATGAGAATTTGAGGGCTTTGAGGAAGAAAGCGTTAGTTGGAAAATATATGGAATATCAAAAAGTAGACGGTGTGTATAGATGGATGTCGAAAAAGCCGAGTAGTACAAGTGCGTGTATGGCCAGACTTTCGTGGGTGAAGAATTGGTTTCATTTCTTTTTTCTAAATCATCACTGATGTACATCGTTTTATATACCGCAATATTTTATTTCGAAATAACGTGATTTCTCCTTATATCTTCATCCAATCGATAACAGATACGACACTTAGAAAACCCTCTCTCACCCCATCCAAACTCAATAACTCAAATAACAAATACTTCGCTACTCTTTCTCTATACCTCGCATTTTATCACTTTCCTTCTTCAACTTTCGGCTGCTTCGTTAAGCTCGACAAGGATCGAGCCAACGCGGCGCGATATGCGCGGCAAACGAGAAAACTTTTTTCTCCCCCACAGTAGTATATAAAACTATATACCGTTGCATTCACGTTCGCCTATACATGTATATATAGTGTCTTTCTCTCTCACTTCGGCATGAGTCGGATAGTTTGCGAGGCGGTAGAAATTTATGAGGCCTCTCTCTCTCTCGGGGTACGTCTAATCAGAGTGTGAGTATATATAGAGTCTTCGCCTGATGATCAGAAGATCAGCGAATGCACTTCGCGACGAATGTGGCCTCTGTATCGGAGGAAGAGACGAGGCGATAGATTCGACGCTGGAAAAGTTGTTTGCGGATAACAATAGAAAGTTTTTAAGCATCGAAGTGAAGAGAGTTGGCGAGTCCGATTGCAGGGGGATAATGCGTCGGCGTCCGAACGCGTAGCTTGGGTGTTTATTGGAAGCTTTTTGCGATTCTAGTTTTCGATGAAATTACTTTCGAGGGGCATATATACTTCATTTTATATATTGACATATTGCTTTAGTCTAGCCGCTTCGCGCGAGAAATTTTATGATAACCCAAGAGAGGCTATAATCGGCTTTTCACTTTTTATAGTTTCTTCTATACGTGTATAGAGACTAGTCCGGAAAATTTCATTTTTCATCGGACTGCAGTGTATGTTTTCCGTGTGTAAATCAAAACTCGGCTGTATAAAAACTGTGAGTGTATAGCGCAAACAAATTGATCAACTGGAAATATGAGTGAATTCTCGGGGTGTCGACGCTCTGCCGCAGAAGTACGGAGCTTCGTTTTCACGCTGAAATCAGTAGTGCAGTATATATACAAAACTGGAAGCTGTCCATCATACAATGAAAATATACACAATTTATCACCTGATATTCATTCGTCTGTCTCTGGATAATATACGAATATGCGGACAATCGCGTCGTCGATCAAGAGAATTTCAATAGCTATACGTGCAAATGTGCATTAATAAATTATGAGCAGCTCGCTTATAAATATAATTTCGTAATTTAAAAACGAGAACAACACTGTTTTCTAATAAGTATATAGATACACGAGCTATACTATCGTAAACCATTAGAGTCATCCTGAAAACTCGAAAGAGTCTATACAACAGTATAGTCCCAGTTGCGCAGCCAGCGAAACCGTAACAGCCATATACGCAGCTGACTTTCTCATCTCGACCGCAACCGACTATTAAAAGCAGCAACTCGAGTGTTCTCTCGTTCTCTGCGCGTCGGCCTGATTTATACGCGTTATTTTGGCCTATACCACCTCTTCCAAGTTTTGCCTTCCACCATATACACCAAAAGTTCCGACGAGCGTGAAATCAAATTCGGTCTCTCTCTCTCTCTCTCTCTGACTGCTACTTGGAGGGACGTTTTCTAGGTGAAATTTTTTTTTTTTCTATGAACGCACATGTCGATATGCCGACGTCGCTTTTGCGCAGTTATCCTGTACGCGTGCGAGATTGTTTTCGTCGCTGCAGGGGTTATTGCTCGGGGCGATCGATCCGCGACCGCGCGGCTCTATATGTATATCTGCTTGTGTGTGGTGATTTGAAGAGGAATTTTTCGGATGATTCTGCATGGACGCGCGATTCGTAATATGTTCGATGCGTTATACTTACTTTTTATTCGATATTAAGATTGAAAAATTTGTTAAATTTTGGTGTGTGTGTGTGTGTATATCGAAACGAGGCATCAGTGATTTGAATCGGTTTTCGAGTTTTCGCGTTTCACAACAGCGCGCACCTCGTCGATGCAAAAACCAACAGGCGATTGCACTCAGACTATATAACCGTGACAGCTCTCGCATATACACGCGAATCTATTAGTCAGGGCATTAAAACTTCGACCAGCTGTGAGAGAGCTTCCATCATGGCATAGCAGCATCAGCAAAATATAGACAGCCAACGCTGTGAAATATTCACGCAATACCTCAGTATAAGCTTCCCGAAAAAGCAGTAGCACAACAGGAATTTATTTTCAATCTCCTCGCACAGTCTCGAATTCCAGAGGACAAATGCAGTAAACAACGTTTGTGAATTTTCTCGGCGAGCGAGTAGAGTCTCGCGGTCTCAACCACGATAAGTGGCATTGCACACGCGCGAGTATAGCGTCAGCCAATCCATTAACTACAATTTCACGCCGAGTGTCGCGTCGAGCAAATTTCATTCCGCATCGGAGAAGCGCGTGATATAAACAGCGAACGATTCTAGTGTTTCTTCCTATAGTCGCCAAGTTTGAACGAATTGAACGTAACAAAACATTGTATATTCAAGAACTTCGTGATGCAGTGCATCAGACAGTATAACGAGCTTTCGTTAAATTCGAAATTAAAACGAAAAAGTTGGAACTGGCGAAGTGTGCCCTAAAAAATAAAAAAAAAATAAAAAATCAGTTTGCCCTAGAAAAAGCACTATAAGCTAACCCCTTTCTCCTCTGAGATGCCTTTGAAAAAAAGCCAACGGCATCACGAGAGCGCGCAGCAGCAGCGCAAAGTTGTGCTTTACAATCAAAAGTTTCGAGCTGCAGCAAAAAAAGCTGCAGCAGCCGATAATGGCGTCGCCCGCTAATTGTTTGTTTCTCGCGACCTAACAACACAGTATAGCACCAGCAGCAGCAGCAGCAGCAGCGACTCGACAATGGCCGTAGCGCGAAACAACGCCCGGGGATCCGCGCGCGCGCGCAAATTATTCAGCGCGTCCTTCGTTATTTGCTTTGATGCGGGAATAGAGAAGTGAGAGGAGGGGGTTGAGCTTTTATTATTCCCCTGGCTTGGCTCCGAGTCTTTATTATCGGTGGTCTTTGTTTAATTAGCGCTTTTCCAGCGGGGGGATCATAATAATTGCTGTTCGAAAAGTTAGCCCGCAAAGTTGCCTCGTGGGATGTATGCTACCGTGATGGGATTGCTATAAGTATTTTATGTTAAGCTAATGTCGGAGTCGCGCTGATTGGTCGACATTTTTTATCTTTTTTAATCTTTATTTGATTCATATTAAAAAGTAAATACTTTCTTTATAACGGTCCATATTTTATGGCAATATTTCTTGTATATTATTTTTTATTCATAATTATTGTTTATTTCATCGTACGGGATATGAATGATAATTATGGATAGTCGATAGCAGCATGAAATTATCGGGAAATTCGCAAGAGGCGTAAAGTGCGCGATCTCGGTGTATGTG